>JAQQSW010013421.1:0-12321 GCA_028646575.1 Pseudocheirus occidentalis
CTTAATCCTGTTTGCCTCAGTTTTCTCATCTATAAAATGAGCTGGAGAAGGAAATGGCAAACCACTTCAGTATCTCTGCCAAAAGCCCCAAATGGATCATGAAGGGTTGAGCATGACTGAAAGGACTGAACAACGACAAAGTGTCTCTTTCCTTAGGAAGCTTATTCCCTTCATCCTTTTCCTCACTATAAACATACACCAACATGACAAAGACGTGATGTGGCACATGTGTGGGGGTGGAGTGGGGTGATACACCTCACAGAGACTAAATGCATGCCTGGGTTAATGGTAAATGTGATAGTAATAATTAGCCAACAAGATTCTTCAGAAAGAAATGGTCCAGACTTCTGGAAACAAATCTGACAGAATTAAGGTTAAGTAGAGTTAAGGTTAGAGCTGGTAGTTAGTTACTTTCTGGATCTGCTACTAACTTGCTATGTGGCCGCAAGTAAGTAATATAATAATTTATATTATTATATAATCATATAAAATTACATATAGATATATAATTATGTAATAATTAATAATTAGTTAAGTTAATAATTTAATGATATTTAATATTAATTAAGTTGGATAACATCAGTATGGAGCTATAAGCTCTGTCTTGAAAGACTCCATATCCATATAATGCAGAGGACCAGAGGATATAAGGCTCAAAGACACTTTGGTGTCATCTATGATAGACATGGATATAATGTAAGTTCTTTGAAGGAAAGGAATGTTTTCACTTTTGTCTTTTTAACCTCAGGGCTTAATAAACAGTAGTCACTTAACAAATGCTTGTTGATTGAATGACTAATTGATCTAATCCAAGCCATTCATTTTACAAAGAAATACTCAGACCCAAAGAAGTAAAATGTCTCTCCCAAGGTCCCAGGGTAACAAGGTAGCAGAGGTGAAATTTGAACTCCAGGTCCCATGGCTCTAAAGAAATTGCTCTTCCCATTCTACCACATTTCACTGTACCTCTTCTTTATCTGAACTAAAAGAAGGAAATAATACTTGCAGGGAAGAGAGAAGACAATTGGGGTTAAGTGTCTTGCTCAGGGTCACCTAGCTAGTAAGTGTCAGAGCTCAGATTTGAACTCAAGTCCTCCTGACTCCAGGGCTGGTGCTCTCTCCACCGTGCCACCTGGCTGCCCTGGATGTAATACTCATAGGTATTACTGTCCAGAGTGCTTTGGGGATGTTCAAGACCCATTTCACAGAAGGAATTTTCTCTTACATACATCCTCATGACCACTAGACTACTCTATAACTCAAGGTGATCACAGAAAAGCTGCCTGACACAGGTATAGTTTGTGTCCACAGATCATCAAATTATTGTATAACAATGGATTCACCAGTGAGCCTTTTGTTTCTGTAAATCATTTGTATTTTTTTAAAAAGGCTTAGTCACTCTTTATTAATTTGCCAAGAATGGACAAAACAGCAGGCATGAGTCCTGCCTGTGAGGAAAAGCACAACAGCAGAGACCTTTCTGGTGACTCTGCTTATTGCCAGTTGGCCTTGGCTGTTGCAGCTGAATGTCACTGAGGCAGACTTTTCTAATCAGGCTGCCTTCTGGGAAATGCCTGCTTTTCCTTTGGAGCGCTCGTAACAGAGATGGACTGCATTATCCAAACCCACAGTCATCGGAGGAGTCAGGAAACTCTGGCCCTTCTGGCCATATCTGTCATAGCTTACGGTCATTTTGTGTGGTATCCCATCACTCACATTGCAGTGTAAAAAAGTCTGAGAACTCCTAGCAAATAGCAGTCCTTGTTCAACATACTCTTAGTAATGATGGAGTCATAACAAATGAAGCCGCCATACTGCCAGAGGATTTACATGATGTTCTCCAAGTCTGGAATTTACACAGAAGATGTGTTGATGAGTGACCAGAGGGTGCTTTCCATTATTCGTTTAATTAAAGCCATCCCAAAGTCAGTTTCAATTATGGAGCATACTTTTGTTATTTACTCATTGTTTCCAGCAATGAGATAGACACAAATGCTTATGTGGGCCATCCTCCTAGCTTTAATTTTTTCTTCATTTCATGATTTCTACATTCCCTATAACATGGTTCTGCCCAAATTTTCAGATATAAAGGGAAATGCTAGTTGAAGTATCTAAATCTTAATCTGGAGGCATTTTTAGTACAGTGAAGTAGGGATAGAGAAATGTGAGATTTGTAGCCAAAAGATCTGGGTGAAAACACCAAATCTGCTACTTACTACCTTCAGCAAGCCTTTTAGCTTTTGGTGACTCTGTTTCCATATCTGTCAAGAAAAGGAATTGAACTAGATACGGTCCCTTCCAGATCTAACCATGATTCTATGACAGTGGTTCTCAACCTTCCTAATGCCATGACCCTTTAATACTTGTATTTGGGTGTATCTGCATGTGAGCGGACCCACCTGAAGATGGATAGAGGAGCGGTGTCTCGGTTCTTAAGACCATGGGAAATATGTGTTTTCCAATGGTCTTAGGCAACCCCTGTGACCCCTGTGAAAGGGTCATTTGACCCCCAAAGGGGTCTCGACCCACAGGTTGAGAACCGCTGTTCTATGAGTTTGTGAGAAGTATAACAAAGAAGCTGGATTTGATTATTGCTAAAATTAATTTCAAAATCAAGGAGCTTATGATCTTTCTGGCACTTGTATTCCAAGATCCACCTATTTGATAATGAAAGTTCCTGTATATCAGATGTAGCCAACAGATGGTCCCAGGGCCCAGTTGGATGCTCTGAGCTTAATGTATTGCAAGTTGTGGAGGGAATAAAAATGGACATAAATTATATTTTCTGTCAGTATCATTAAAAATTATTTTTCATCTTTTAAGTCCCCAAATGACATTGCAATAGACAAATGGCAGCTGTCTGTGTAGTTGGCAGGATGGAGGTACAAGATGGTGTAGGCAGTGCCTCACAAAATTCCCTTTTAAGTCTCTTATCAAGTGTGATTGACAGTGTTAAGATAATAACATGATATAGTAGAAAAAACACAGAACTGAGAGTCAAAGGACTTCATGTCAAAACCAGACTTTACCTCTTGCTACTACGTGACTTTGAGGAAAGTCAACACCGCTCAGTGCTTTATAAAATGAGGGGCCTGAACCAGATGACTTCCAGTATCCTTTCCAGCTCTAAATGTATTATCTTATGACCTCCTCCAAGGTATATAAGACAGACAGATCATTGGGAAGGACCTGGCTTACCCTGAATAAACCTCCCCTATATGTGGTTGTGAGAGTTCCTAGAATGAGTCTGGGAGACCCAATGCAACTATGACAGTCATGGTATTTCTTCCTGGGTCTCCTCCTCTAAGGCCATCAGTTTGATTCCTGATGGTATTCATTGGTGTTAGTGTTAGCAAGGGATTATAGTTCATGTTGATCCAGAACCCACACAAAGCTAAGCCCCATAATTAGGACATTGAGCACCATTCTCAAATAAATAAATAAATACATGCATGAATGAATGAATGAATGAATGAATGAATGAATGGATAGATAAATGAATTAATGTATGAATAAATAAGTGAATGAATAAATGAGTGAATAAATAAATTAAATGAATTGATAGATAGATTAGATAGATAGATAAAATACACCCACCCATTACACTAGTCTTTCATGGAAGTAGACTGGTATTATGAACCAATATACAGCAGTTACATAAAACTTCCACTGATCTAGGGCTTAAAAAAATATCAGCATGCCACATCTTGGAGAAACCAGTAGCAGCAAAAAATAGTAATAAAGTTAAATAGAACATATGATGATGTAACTTCTGATTCTCATCCTTGTTTGAAGGATCCTACTGGGAGGCTGGTTGGGGTCAAGAGTAGAGAAAGAACTGTAACCACATGGGCGTGCTGACCTAAGGGAGCCTTTCAGAATCTATCTGCAGGCTCTCAGTAGCACATGGAAATTCCTCAACCAGAACATTCAACTAAGACTTCCCTGTCTACACACCTTCAGGAGCCAAATTAATAGGACAAGCAAAATAGCAGATGTGTAAAGTGATGTGTGTAGTACCCGTGACTAGCCCGGTACCTCATAAAAACAGGGGGTAGGGGACAGACTCCAAGTATAAACAGGAAAACTTCAAAAGCCCTCTCCTATGTGGATTCCATTCCCACCAGATAACTATACTCCAGGATGAAGAAAAATTTAATTTCCTGTCAGTTTATGGACTCTCACCAGGAATGTGGGTAATAACCCACATTAACCATTAAAGTGACTTTACGCTGAGTGTGTGATTAAAAGAAATGCAAAGAAAGAACTCTTCTCTATCTTGAACTCTTCAAATGGGGAGTCAAAATGAGTTAAAACTAGATTACACTAACTAGGGTTACATTCCAACACCATAGATACCATTGCAATGAGAGGTCCCATGTTATCAAATTTTTTCCTTAATCTGGCCCATAACCCACTTTTTGGAGGAATACTGAGTATGGCAAAGGAATAGGGAATGCCAGAGAATTTACTATAGTAGAACTGGATGTGATGAAATTATTTGCATAAGAAAATTTTTGTGCAAAGGAATATATTAAACTAAAAATCTCTTTTCTTAGAATTCATATCCAGGCATGAGTTAGACTAGATATCTCTTTGAGGTTCCTCCCAGTTCTAAGGTTCTATGATTTTGTGATTAGAAAGATTGAATATTAATACCTTCTCATGTCAAAATGGGGAAAAGACTATTGATCTACACTGTTGATGCACAGTGAGTTACTTCCTTATACCCTCACTGAGGTTACAATGGAAAAAAGACTATACTGGAGGAATGTCCAATTAATTTATCATTGAAAGTAATTGATAATAGGGGCAGCTAGGTGGCACAGTGAATAGAGCACCGGCCCTGGAGTCAGGAGGACCTGAGTTCAAATCTGACCTCAGACGCTTAACACACACACACACACAAAAAAAACCTAGATGTGTGACCTTGGGCAAGTCACTTAACCCCAATTACCCTCCAAAAAAGCTAAAAAAGAAAAGAAAGTAATTGACAAGTTGTAAGAATTTATCCATAAATTCCATAATCAGGTGCTATGATCAAGAAAAGACACATTCTTCTGAGTAGCAAAGGATTCATATGTATTCTTGATAAAGTGGGAAGAACAAAAGGATGCTTAGGAAGGATTTTTAAAACTACCATCTTGCTACAATTGAAGGCTGTGGGGTCTCCTTCAGGGGAGTTTTTAAGCAAAGGCCTTGTATAGGACTATTTCTCAAGTAGGAGCAGGAAGAGGTGGCCTCTAAGGTCCCTTCCAACACAAGAAAATTCTATGACCAGAAAAGGAATCTTTCTGTCTCGTGTGACAAAGAGGGTGGGGCAGAAAGTTTACTGTTCTGCACTGGGGTATTACTTTTCAGCAAGTCCCATCTTTCTGCTTCTGGTCAGAAGAAAAGCAGTAACCTGTTGTGGAGATAAATGTGGATAAACTGCTTTCTTTTACTCTCATCTGCTCTTCTCTACTTGTGGCCACCCTGGTGGGATGGAGTAGAGCCCGGCACCATTTTGTTTTGCACCCCACTGGTCCTTGCAGAGCAGCAAGGCCAGGCCAGGCAAGAAGCATTTGTTAAGCACACATTATGGGTCAGTTACCACTAAATACTGTGAAAGAAAAAAACGATCATCGTCCTTCGGGTCTGCACAGTCTCATGGGGGAAACAACATACAAAACACCAAACAAAACACAGTTTAAACAGGATACATTGGAGAAAATATCAGAGCAAAGGCATTGAGGGCGAGTGGGGAAGGCTTCTTGCAGAAGGTGAGAGTGGAAGGTGGTTGTACAGCCTTTGTTCTGGAAAAGGACCAATGACATCATGAGGATGATGTCTTGACTTGCACATGAATTGAACTGAAGTGAGGCAGCTTCATTCTCTCTTTCTAGTCATTGAAGTCCAGTGGCAAGATGAAAGTCAAGATGACTGGCAATGGCCCAGGGTGCAATGGATGAACTTGACCTTTCTAAATTAATTTCTAAATTTCTAAGCTTCCGGGTCTCAATTTGTCTGAAGCAAGATTTGATGACTAAGGGCTAGGTAAGAAGTGAGACAAAAGATGGCCAGACTGAAGTTGGAAGACAGGGAGACCAACCAGAAAACTATTGCAATGGCCCAGGTATGAAGCGATGAGGGCTTGCAATAGGGCGATGGCAGTGGTGGTAGAGAAAAGAATCCATATGTGAAAGATGTTACCAAAGTGGAATCGACAGAACTTGGCAACAGATTGGATATTGGGGTGCTGGTGGGGTGACAAATAGTAAGAGGTTGGGAAAAAACCCAAGTTGTGAGTCTAGGTGACTGAGAGTGTATGGTAACCTCAAAAGAAATAGGGAAATTAGGAAGAGGGGAGAGTTTAGAAGAAAATGAGTTCTGTGTTGAACCACGCTGATTTAAAGGTGTCTATGGAACATCTACTTTGAGACATCAAATAGACAGTTGGAGACGAACGACTGGAAGTCAGCAGAGAGGGCTAGATAAATTGAACTGAGAATCATTAGCATGGAGATAATCATTGACTCTACGAGAGCTGATGAAATCACCCAGCAAAAGAATATAGTGGGAGAAAAGAGACCAAGACAAATCCTTGGAGGATTTGTTGGCAGACATGACTTCATTGAAAATATGACAAAGGAGACTGAGAAGGAGGAGTCAGACAGGGAAGAGGCAAACCAGGAGAAAGCAGTATGATAGAAAAAAAAACCAACAACCAAAAACCAGAGAGGGGAGAGTATCCAAGAGAAGAGGGGTCAAGATGATTATTAAGGGAAAAAAGGGTTAAATTTAGCAATTAAGAGATAGATCAGGGACAGTTAGGTAGCACAGAGCAGTCAGCCCTGGCCTCAGACACTAGCTATGTGACCCTGGGCAAGTCATTTAACCCTGATTGCCTCCATAAACAAATCAAAGAGATAGATCATTGGTAATTTTGGAAGGGAGAAGCTTCTGTTAAATGACAAAACCAGATTGTAGAGAATGACAAAGAGCAAAGGGAAAAGAAGTGGAAGAATTAGTTATAGATGTCCTTCTCAGGAAATTCAGCCATGAAAGGAAGAAGTATATGAGAATTATAGAACAAAGAAATTACATAATAAATGCTTGATAAATGATTGGTCCCTTAGCACAGTAGAAGGCCTAAGTGTAGTGCTAAAAAAAGAACTTCAACAGGGTAAAAGAATACTTCTTCCCAGAAAAGAAGTGAAGAGAAGTTAGCCAGTGAGTTATACAGCAGACTGAATGTAGGTGTTGTCTCTGATCTTCCACATCACAAGCCATGGTCCTCTGGCATGGCACACAGGTCAGGACTATGCATCCTGGTAGCATCTGACTGCTACATAGAGAGGAATACTCATTCACCACTGACAAACATACATACATACATGCATGCACATCCACAATTGTGCACACAAACTTACACACTTGCAGGGGAAAAAAATACTCTAGGTATGTCATGCCTGGCAAGGCAGAAGCAATCAGACTCAAAGGGGATTTGTGGATTTGGGCCTCATTCTGCATGTTACACATCAACCCCGGTTTGTGCATTCACATTCAGACTGAGATGTTGTCATGAAATTTCAATTCCCAAATTATTTTTTTTTAAATGACTCTTCCAAATCCGGAGCAGGGGAGTTGGGATCTTAATCCTTCTCTTTGGAGAGGTTATTCACTGTTGGGGCTTTTTTAAAAATCACAAATAATCTAATTTAATCACAGGAAATCAAATCTAATCATAGGGAAAATGACCTGATGGGAGTCCTTTGGGTCATTTATGATGTATGTTTTATGTCCTGTTCTCTTGTCTCATATGAACATGCCAGAAATATTTCATTTCATTTAAATGAATGGAAAGATTCTGCACTTGGAAAGAACTGTTGTTAGCCCTGTTTATTTCAATAAACAACTAAACCTCTCAGAGCTCAATAAAAATGAAACCTGACATTTTGCAGAAAACAGAAAACCTTGGATATGCATTTCTGAGATGATTGATGTATTCAGGTTCCTGTGACACTCCTGGGAGAAAAACCTATTTAGGTTTCCATGGCCAGTGAAAGTGTACCTTCAAGGAACCTGCTACAAATTTGCCAAAATTCATCTGATTCTCAGTTTCTGCCTAATGAAGACTTTCAGGTTCATTGAACTCTAGAATTTCTTCCAAACAACAGACATTAAAGAGAAGATTACAAAGCGGGGGAAGGGAGGGAATCGGAGAAAGCTGAACAACTCACTTCAAATAATAATGCAGTTAAAATGGGATGAGGTCAACCAGCATAGCCTTGAAAGATAACAGCATTTCTATGCTCTTGGCAACTGGGTCTGAGGCATATTTTAAAGATTTGGTGGAATTATGCAAAATTTAACTGTATCTACACCCAAAAAGTAATTATCTGGAAAACCAGCTTGCTGGAAAAGATGATTTCCTTCTCAAAAAATCCAGTTTGGTTAAATAAATTGCTCAGCTCTCTACTTAGAAATTCAGAATCTTCAGATCTCAAAATGTATATAATCCTTTGTTGATGTTAAGTCATTTCAGTCATGTCTGACTCTATGCAATCCCTATAGTCCATGTGGTTTTCTTGACAAAGATATTGGAGTGGTTTTACCATTTCCTTCTACAGAGGCCAACAGAGGTTATGGCTTGCCCAAGGTCAAACAACTAGTAAATTTCTGATAATCCTTAGAAGTTGTTGTCTAATCCAATTTTTCTATCCAACGTAAAATGGGCTACTGGCCCATGACAAATCAGATAAAGGGATCCAAGGACATTGGAGAAGACATTCTCCTATCTCCTCCAAGTGTTTATCCTGGCCTCTGACTTTGAGAATCCCTGGACCCAAAGAGAGAAAACTTCTAAAAGAGAATTTTCTAATAGAGCTGGTCTCCTTTGTGGCATCTGTTCCCTCCCAAGGCAAGCATTACCTATTAAGAAATAATACTTCATGAGGAGTTTTCATTATTGAACTTCTCATCTCAGAAGAAATTGCAGTTTCGTTTTCCAAATCTCAACCTTGTTCCTATCTCACCAGACTCTCAATTTCTCTAATTCCAACCCAACTTGTGAACCTTACATGTACTAAGTTACCTCTTGCAGTTCACCTTTGGTTCTTATGGGGCAGCCTCCCCTCTGCCTTCTCAGTTTGCCTGCATGGGTGAAGATTCTCTGTCTCTGTATGTCTCTGTCTTTCTGTGACTCACTCTCTCTCTCTCTCTCTCTCTCTCTCTCTCTCTCTCTCTCTCTCTCTCTCTCTCTCTTTCTCTCTCTTTCTCTCTCTCTCTCTCTCTCTCTCTCTCTCTCTCTCTCTCTCTCCAGCCCCCCCCTCTCTCTTTCTGGATTTGGATCACTTGCTATGGATCTCTAGAACACTTGACCATTCATTTGTTCATATGCCACTTGCCAAATAATCATTACTAATACCTCTGTGATAGGTCTACTATCTGTTAGGGTCTTCCTCCTTCCCAGAAAAGCATGAGTTCAGCTACATTTTTCCCCAGAAAGACAATAAAGTTGTCCCCAGGAATTTGATTAGCCCACAGGGCTAGAAGTTCATGAAACACCTCCCTTGACATAGTGCTCTGGTAGCCTCTGGCACATTGACAGAACTTCCATTCATCTAAAGGCATAAAAAGGACTGCCTATGCAGATGAATGACTTTCAGATGTAATGGATGTCTCAAGATCATGGGAGTCACAAAGGCTTGTTCCATTGATCAGATTACTTCTATATGGGGGTGCAGGGGCTTTGGTCCACCCAAACTAAGTGCTACAATGTCCTTTTTGAATAGTCTATGCTATTATGCTATGCTATGGCCAATTAAACATCCTTTTATTAACTGCTGAATGACATATAACTGTCTCTTTTAATTCTAACTCCAAACCTAAACTAACTCCAAAATTAAACTAAGTCAGGCCAGTCCATTATAATCTCCTGGCTTTACCTCTCCTACTGGCCACCATAGCCAAAACAACTCAGAGTTGATCCTACTTAAACTCATAAAAATGCAAGCTCTCTTAGGCAGAATGCCTTCCACACCCCTAGCAAAGCCACAGATTCCCAGAGTCTCAGTCAACCCATGCATGAGTTAGAATCTCTACTATGAAACACCCAAATCTCTACGGAACCCACAACTTCCAATGTGGGTTCTACTTCTGGAAACCTCTAATCATTAGGAACATTGAACTTGCATTGAACTAAAAACCTGTTTCCTTGTATCTGTTATTCCTATTTTTGCCCTCTGGGATTGTAATGAGCTAATCAAACACTTCTGCCATGGGTCATATCTTCAAATTCTTGCAGTCTCTCCTCCACATTCCTTCAACCTAGTTCTTTTAATTGCTCCATCTGCACCTTGGCTTCAAGACCATATTCATTCCCCTTATGTAGGTGGCACAATGGATAAAGAGCTGGACTTGGAATCAGGAAGACCTGAGTTCAAAGGTGACTTCAGATACCATTTGTGTGATCCTGGGGAAATCATTTCCCCTCTGTCTACCTCAGTTTCCTCAGCTAAACAATAGAAATAATAATAGCACTTATCACCAAGATCAAATGAGATCTCTGTAAAGCACTTAGCAGAGTGTCTGGCACTTAATAAACCTTGCTCCCCCATCTGAAGATTCATCAGCTTTTCAGTATCCTTCCTAAAGCTTGGCACCTAAAACGTCACTACAGATGTCATCTGATCCTGCAGAGACAGCAGGACTAGACTTATGGGCTCATAGATTTAGAGCTAGAAGTGGTGTTAGACATCATCCCATTCCTACCTTTCCTTTTACAGATGAGGAACTGAGGCTGAGAGAGGTTAAGTGACTTAACCAAGGTCACATAGGCAGTTCTAGGTTTGGGGATTTAGGTCCTCTAATTTCAAATAGGAATAGTTCTGGGATTTGGATTTAGGTCTTCTGACTTCAAATCACATGCCATGGAGAAAAGCATTCCACAACAACAGTAGCCAGTTCTATTTTTGGATGAATATATGCATGGATGGATGGATGGATGGATGGATGGATGGATGGACAGATGAAAAGGTATATATTAAACACTCACTATCTATGAAGCACTATCTTAAGAGCTGGGATACAAATAGAAAAGTAAGATGGTCCCTGCTTTCAAGGAGCTCACAAACTGAATTTTAACTGAAAATCAGGTGGAAAGATCCCACGGTCCTTAGGGAGCAGTGGAAAAAAGGTGCACACACACACACACACACACACACACACCTTATGCCTTTCCTTTTAACAAACAGGAAGAGTCTAAAGGACACTTGATAGAATGACAGGATGTGCAAACAGTCAGCTGTCATCTTCCACCTTGCCACAGAGAGGAGGGTAGCATTTTCAACACATGTACTCTAGGACTAAGACCCAATCGTTACAACATTCTCAGAAAACAGGAGGGGAAGAGAATAGAGCAACTGAGAAATAAGAGGGATTCGGGGAGGGGCAATTGTTAGTGGGGGAGGGGAAGAAACCAAGCCACAGCTCTTTCCTTTCTGAAAAGAAAAACTCACATAGATAAAAGAAAGAATCACTTGGCAGGCAAGGAAGTTGGCCTGCTTTTGCTTCCAGCAGCATCTTTAGAAATCAGCATCCCATGGCCAAACTGCTGCCCACCTAACTGCTGCTCTCCCTGGAGCAGGAAAACATTGCCAGCGCTATATTACTGAAAGCCAGCGAAGAGGGCAGAAGAAAGAGTAAAGATAAAAGCAAACAGGTGAAGGAAATCTTGAGGTTCCCTCAGTTCAGGAGGTGCAAAGACCTCTGAAAGCTGTTAGAGATTATTGCAGTCTGCCCGATAAGCAACCAATCGGGAGGGGTCTTTTCTTGCAGTCTTATGAAACCTGGTGTGAACTAGAAGTGTTGTATCAGTTGCCTTGATTCAACAATAAAACAAGAAATTACTCTGGGTGAAAAACTGGGAGAGAGAGAAAGAAACTGTCCCAAACATATGTCACCAGAATCAATCAAGACCACATGCACCACTCAAAGTTTTACAAACAAACGTTAAAAAATTGTTATGTGCAACCAGGAAATAAGACATACAGGCAATGGGGTATAGAGATCCATCTTGCCCTACTAGAAAGTGAGAGGGAAAGGGGGAAGGAGAGGAATGGGGAGGATATAGGAGAGGGCACACTGGGGGAAGAGGTAATGCCATCTTGGGGTGAGGGGTAGGGGAGAGAAGGAGAGAAAATTTGGAACTAAAAATCTTGTGGAAATGAATGTTGAAGACTAAAAATAAATAACTAAATTCTGAAGGAAAAAAAAAAGACCACATCAACCAGACGGAGGAGAAATTTGAACCGAGTTCCTGTGAAGAACTTTTTTTCT
>JAQQSW010013422.1:0-12320 GCA_028646575.1 Pseudocheirus occidentalis
CCATGTATCCTTCTTTGATTGCCTTCAGTCAGGAAAGACCTTCCCCTTTCACTCATTCTCCATGTAGCACATTGTTTGTCCCCTCTCTGACATGCTTATCATGATTTATTTTGCATTGCGTTGCTTGTTAAGCTCTAGGAGAACAGAAAATATGGTATCTGAATTTCAACATATCTCACAGAGTTAGTGCTCTGCACAGAGCAGGCACTTGATTAATGTGGGGTTGAACTAAATTGTCGAAGCCCAAGCAGAGGAAACAACATGACCAAAGGCTTTGGGGCAGGACTGAGCTTGACATGGACAAGGACAGTAAAGAGAGAAGTCTGACTAATGCGGAGGGAACCTGGACTAGTTTGGGAAGGAGGGGCAGACTCCCTACCATCTTGGAAGCCTGGCAAAAGAGTTTTTGTTGCTGTTCTTTAACCAAACTCCAACCCTTTGTGATCACTAGCACGTGGTACTTTTATCACTCATTTAGAACTATACTTGTACTGCTTTATAGTACTGCTCATTTTAATTTATTGCTGTGTGTATACCCTAGCTCCCCAACCAGACTGCAAAACGCTTGACCATAGGAACTATCTTACAACCAATGCCAGAACAAGGAATTTGCATAACTGAGAAAGTCTTGAAAATTGTTTACCTTGTAATACATAAGAATTGATTTACCACAAAGGAAATACCTGTATGTATCATAGAGGATAAAATTTAATGGCATTCAAAATGTGTGCATTATTATTTTTTCATTATAATATGGCTCTTTCCCTGCTTTTTCGCCTCCTTTAAGTAGTACGGTATACAGCTCTTTACCTTGCCTACCCCTGGTCCTAACTCTCAAAGCACCATCACCTAGCTCATAGAAGACACTCAAAAAGTTTGTTGAAAAGGGGCAGCTAGGTGACAGTGAATAGAACACCAGCCAAACCAGGAGGACCTGAGTTCAAATCCGACCTCAGACACTTAACACTTTTTAGCCATGTGACCTTGGGCAAATCACTTAACTCCGATTGCCCTGCCTTCCTCTTTCCATAAAGCAAAGAAAAATGTTTGTTGATGATGAAGAAGAATGAAATATCTATTTAGCCTAGTTTTAGGCACTGTGCTAATATTGCCTTGAAGGAGCGTGTGATCTAGCCAGGGAGATAACCTACATTGGTTCCAGAGTTCCCTGTAGGTCTTTAAAGCTGCATGTAGATGGGCAAGTCATCTGGAAGGCAACTAGGCACAACAGCAAATAGAGCACTGGGCCCAGAGCCAGAAAGCTCTTGCTTCAAATTCAGCCTTAGACACTCACTAGCTACGTGAACCTGAGGAAGTTGTTAACCCCTGCCTCAGTTTCATCATCTATAAAATGGGAATAATAATAGCACCTACCTCACAAGGTTATTATAAGGCTCAAATGAGGTGATATTTGTAAAGCACTTAGCATGGAACCTAGCACATAGTAGGTGCTTCATAAAAGCTTGGCCTTCAAAGCCGGGCAAGATGAGTAATTGTTCAATACTAGTTGTACATCCACCATGCATTTGGAACTATACAAAATGCATGCATCTCATGATCCCAGGGGTTTTCATTCTAAAAGCAGAGTAACTCAAGTTCAGAAAACTTGAAATTCTATGCATTTTGCAGATGGATCCGAGCCAACCTACCTTCATTCTCCTCCAAGGCCTGTTCCTGACTTTCTGGACTTTCAAACCATGCCCCCATACTGAGTATCTTCCTTCTTCCCCCTTCAAGACCCACTTCTCAGATTCCTTTTGAATACTGTCTTTTCCCCATTAGAATATAAGCTCCTTGAGGGCTGGGACTGTCTTTCTTTTTGCTTGCATTTGTATCCCCAGTGCTTAGTACAGTGTCCAGCTCGTAGTAAGCACTTAGTAAATGCTTGTTTGCTTCCTATGAAAGAGCCTGAAAAAGACTGGTCAATATTAATAAATACAGTAAAAAAATGACTGCATTACCTGGTTGAAGTTCATTCCTTCTTTCCTTAGCTGATTGTACAAAACTGACAGCTAATGGAAGAAAATGACAAAGTTTTATTAGAGATTTTAGAATGATTTTTCAAAACTGAAATGACAAAATAACATAAGTTGAAGCATAACACAACCTATGATTTCATGTAGGTTAGGGCCTACTAATATGTCTAAGAAAGTTATCTCCCTAAGAATGGATAATATAGAATTAATTATTAATGCAAAAATTGAAGAGAATATCACTTACCAAGTAATGTTTTCTCACGGTTGACAGAGCAACTGACAACTTGCAAATCTTTCTCAAATGTATACAGATGCTATTTAAAAATAAAATTGTTTGTTATGGAGTTTCATGTTAAATAGAAATCCTAAACTTATAAATCCCCTTAATAAATTTTCTTTTAAAAATTATTGCAATTTTATTTTTAAAAATAATTGGCAAGGATAATACTGGCAAGCCAAAATTCTACTAACTTAAAAATCTGACCTAAAATATCACTAAAATTGCCCTGGATACAACTAGTGTTTACTTTGAAGACTCTAGTAAGAATTTCTACAGTGTATTAGGAAGATTTTTTTAAACTCTGTTTATGTTTTGTAGGGATTTTTGGATAGTTTCAAAATGTCAAAAAGATTAAGAGTCTGGCTTCTTTAAAAAGTCAGTTAGTAAACTGCAAAATTTTTTCACTCCAAAAGAAATGAAACTAAGGGAAGAGCTAGGGATGGTTACCGTTATTCACACCCCTTTGAAAAGCAAATCAAAATCACTCAGAAAATATAAAAGGGAAGGAGTCTTGGAGCTTCAGCAACAAAAAGAAAAATATAAAGGCCTAATTATGAAATTTATTAGACCAACTAACTGTAAGAGTTTCAGGATATAATTATTATTTGTTTTCTAAAAGCAGCTCAGTCCAAGATAGGTCAAAGAAGATGTCCATAAAAGGGCTTAGGGTTACCCAAGTAGAATAAATCCAAGTCTGCATGTATTGATAGAAGTTAAAAGTTAATAAGAAAGTATAGGTCACCTATTTATAGGTTGTAGTTTAAATGAGTTTTTGTGTGTGTACAAAAGGTTCAGGTAAATATATCCGTTAATATGCCCTTGCCAAAATTCTCAGGAACACAGAAGTCACTGATCTGGGCACAACTTTTTCAGAGCCCATTTCTCTTAGGTACAGATATACTGGCTCAGGAGTATTGGGCAACAAAGACAATAGAACTACATGATAGCTAAGGGCCATATTCTAAAAGGGAGGGCAATTAGTAAGGTGCAGTTAGGCAACACCTGAAACATGCCCCAAAATACCAAGCACTATTTGACCCTGCCCAGATATTTCATCCATCCTGTCTTCATACGTGTTCTCTCTGTAAAACCACAGAAGCACAAAAGCCAACTTGCATGATTCACCAGGGTTACTTTTTGCAGGGCAGGGGGAAAGGCAGAGCAGTTGGGGTTAAGTGACTTGCCCAAGGTCACTTACATCACTCAGTCTTGTAACAAGCATTGGTTGAGCACCTTTGATGTGCCAGGCCTTGTACCAAGGGCTGAGGAGGCAAAGAAAGAAATAAGACAGTCCCTGCTCTCAATGGGCTCACAGTCTAATGGTGGAGAAAATATGCAAAAAACCACATACAACAAGATGTAAATAGGATAAAATGGAGATAATCAATAGCGTTAATGGGGATAGGGAAGGCCTTCTTTAGAAGGGAGGATTTTAACTGAGACTTGAAGGAACCCAGAGAAGCCAAGACAGGGAGATAAGGAGTGAAAGAATTCATAGTATGAGCAACAGCCAGTGAAATGCTGGGTGTCTAGAGACAGAGTGTCTTGTTTAAGGGCAGTATTACTGGATCAGAGCCTATGAGTCGGGCAGGGGGCAGGGTAGAGAGTAAGCAGTAAGAACCCTCAACCTGCTTCCTGTAAATTCTATGGCATTTACAGCACCAACAAGGCAGCAGTGCCCATGCAATCAGCCAGCCTTGTTCCAGGGACTTTCAGTTCCTGTGGAAGGGTGGCAGCCTCCCAAAGCAATATTTGTGGCACATCTGAACCCACAGCTGTTCAGCCACAGCTTAAATGGGGAGGGAGCATGGCTCATATACAGCCACTACAAAAGGACTCTGTAATGGGCTCATTTCTTGCATGAAATAGTGTCAGTAGATAGCACTACTTTACTTTCCTGTGGGGTTTGTCTGACCTTGTTCTGTTTAAATCACAAGCACGCACACACACACACACACACACACACACACACACACCTTCCCAGCTTTAGACCTCTTTCTTCTCAAACCTAGTTCATAATTTCCTTCCCTTTGCAGACTGCTCTGTTTTGCCCAAAGTCTCACATGCCTATCAATTTGGACTAAACTGTATTCTGCCTTCTCTCACTTTGTTCCCACCGTTCTTCCTTGGTTTCTTTATGTTTATGTTTTTTCTCTCCTAACCTGTAAATGATAACTTCTGGCATGAGCTGGCCCCTAACTGGATGGTTTGTAACACACACACACACACACACACACACACACACACACACACACACACACACACCATGGATGATCCTGAAGCTCTGCCCTGGGCCCTCTTCTCTTTCCCCTTCTATACCATCTAACTTGGGGATCTCATGAACTCCCATGGATCCAATGATCTTCTCCAGGCAGCTGATTCCAAGGTCTACATAACCAGCTTTTATCTCTCTCCTGAGCTCCAGTCTTATATCTTCAATTGCCTTTTGGACATCTCAAACTGGATATCCTGCAGACATCTCAAATTCAACAAGTCCAAAACACAATTCGTTATCTTTCCCCTCCTTCCAAACCTTTCTATGACTGTTGAGGGCAACACCATCCTTTCAGTCACTCCAGCTTGAGTCATTGGTATCATCTTCTGCTCATCATTTACATTCACATCATATATTCTTATCATCTCTACCTTCACAACATTCCTTACTGGCTCCCTTCTCTTCTCTGACACAACTATCATCCTGGGGCAGGCCTTCATCACCTCAAGTCTGGACTATTGAATAATCTTCTCTTGGTCTCCCTACCTCGGGCCTGCCTCCAATAAAATCAGTCTTCCACTCAGCCACCGGAGAGATTTTCTTAAAGCAGAGTAGTACTTCCCTGCCCAATAAACGCCAATTGCTCCCTCCCTCCAGGATCGAATATAAAATTCCCCATTTGGCTTTTAATGTCCTTCACAGCCTGGCTTCTTCCTACCTTTCTGGTTTTCTTACGCTTTATTTCACTCCCAAACCTCTACAATCCAATGAATTTTTTTCTCACATACAACACTCCATTCCCCAACTTTGTGTTGTTTTTTTTTTTTTATTAACTTTCTCCCAGGCTTGCAATGCTCTCCTCTCACCTACTGGTTTCCCTGACTTCTTTCAAGACTCAGCTTAAATCCCATATCTTCAAGGTCCTTCCTAATCTCTTCCTTCCTTCCCCACCCTCCACTGCTATTGCCTTCCTTCTGACATTACCTTCCATACACTCTGGATAGAATTTATACGTTGTTAGCATGTTTTCTCCCCAATGTCAGGATGAGCTTTCTGAGGGCAAACCACATTTTTGCCTTTATATGCCTTGACATCCCCAGTGCTTAGCACAGGACTTCGTACATAGCAGATACTTAATAAATGTTTCCTAACTAGCACTTATAGCGAGCTGGGCCCAGAAACAGAAGCACATGTGCTTTCTTTTCCTTCTCTCTACCATGCTGATATTTTTCCCCAATCACTGCTTAATGTGTGTAACTTTAATATCGTACCATATTTCACTTTATAATCATCACACCCTGGTTTTTTTTTCAGTCCAAAATTTGGTTTATAACCTTTCATCCTGTAATTATCGCATGGTATAGTTCTGTTCCTCATGCTGCTTAAAAGGTAAACAGAGCAGCAATGTATTCATCAGTGGCATATAGATATGCATTTATCTCTCACACATTGCAAGCCACAAGCCTAGAATTCTCAGCACACCCACATTGTCAGTATATTTCTGAAATCTGACTTTGGTTTGTTTAGAGCACTGGAGTACTAATGGCATTGTCACTCAACCCAATGAAGAGCCATAGGCACAAGGGGAGCAGGCGGGCAAAGGAAGCTGCCATGAATAAGTCACATGATATGATAAGACTTGCATCTTCCCAATTTTAATGTATATTCATGAGTATTCTGTGCATCCTAATCTTGCACAGTTTAGTAATAAATTAAGTAATACCAGCACATTTTTAAAAGCTTCACATAATGGTCACACCCCACTTTTTTGCAAAAAAATTGGCATAAAATCTGTCATGATTATGCGATGAAATGTGGTATTTGAAAGCACTGGCTAGAAATCTTTCATGCTGATTTCTACAAATTAGTATTTTGATCTAAGAACTCTTGCAATCTTTCTTTTTTTAATGGGAACGCAACAAAGAAAAGGGCAAAACCTGAAAGATTTATGAAGTTATTTTAAACTGAGAAATAAGAAAGGAAAGGAAAGAGTATAAAAGCAAGAAGGTAAATATTGAACATAATAACATAATACTCCTGCTGTCTTACCTCATTTTGTTTAGTTTGGAGGTCATATAATCCAAAGAAGACATTTCTCTTACTATCCTATTAAAAGAAATCAATTGTTAACAAGAACAACAAAAAGATAAAAACAAAATTAAGTGCCTAACCCCTGGATCTAAGGAAATGGTTCAATAAATTATGGTACATTAATGTACCATATTCAAATTCCTTATTTGTCTAATATTATCATCCTTAATATTATTATACATTAAGAAATGACAAACATGAAAAATTTAGACACAGAGAATGCAGAAATATACATAAAGATATGCAAAATGAAGGAAAAGAGCCAAAAGAAACATATACACAATGATTGCAATAACATCAATAAAGGCAACATTAAGACAATAAAACTGATCAAATACAACAGTCCACCTCAGTAGCAAGAATATTGAAGTTTAATGACATGCCCCTACTTTCTGTCAATTGGCTAACCCAGATTTGTTTGTGTTTATTGGGGAAGGATCTGTTGTGTCATAACAAATTATATCAATTCTTTTTTAAAGTAAAAAAAGAATAAATCAGTCATCCATTTTATTAAATGTTATATATTTGGAGCAGCTGAGATCCTGCTGGCTTAAAAACAAAAAGTTCAAATACGGTAACAATTTGGCAGAAAGCAAGCACCGTGTGACTATGTCAGCGTGGGAAACACATTGTCCCCATCTAAATGGGCTGACCATGTATACTGAAAGAAGGGAAGTAATTCTCATAGTCCCTGACAAAATACATTGGCAGCTAAAACTATGAACTTACTTTACATAGTTAAAACAGTATACTATCAATAGGGTAAAATTGTGATTTGTTTTTTAGATTCACCTTCAAAATTTTAACTATTTAAGCTCAAAATAGCTATAACAGACTGGAATAAGTATGTTAAAAATTGTTTCCCAAAAAAGACTTGAATATGTTTTCTGTCTGATAAGAAATTATGTATTATGTTAAGGAGTGGCTAGGTGGTACACTGAATAGAGCACCAGCCCTGGAGTCAAAAGGACCTGAGGCCTCAGACACTTAACACTTCCTACCCATGTGACCTTGGGCAACTCACTTAACCCTAATTGCCATGCTTCCCCCCTCCAAAAAAAAAAAGAAATTATGTTAATGGTTTTTAAGCTCTCAAAAGGAAAAAAATAGCATTAATAAGTTATTTAGAGGTACAACACTGTTCACATCCTTTAGCCAAGTAATCCATTACTTTGTCCATATCCCAAGAATGATGACAAGAAAAAAGATCTATCTGTACCAAAATATTCCTAAAAGCATTACTTGTAAGACTAAAAGATAGATCAAATCTACAAGGATAACAGCTGGGTTACAGCTGAACAAATGGTGTGATCAAATAGCATAGTATCACAAGAAATTATAGATACAAAGAAAACAAAGCAATAAGGGAAGACTTAGAGAGACAGAATGATGCAGGGGATAGAGCTGGCCTTGGAGACAGACAGGAAGACCTGAGTTTCAATTCTGTTTCTGGAACACATCAGCTATATGATATGATCATGGCCAGGTACTCAACAAACCTCTCAGTGACTGGCAACTTTCTACACCTGAGTTATAGGTGATCTATATTGGTAGATGAAATTATTACACTTGAAGTCTAGAAGTTAGACGATATGGATGAAGTCACAGGTCGTGTCAAAAAAGCGTATTTATAGAAAGACATTAAATGAGGCAAAAAGAGGAAAGCAGAACCAAAAAACAAAATGTGTACTAACAACAATTATGTAAATAATAACAATAGACTAAAATTCAGGAAATCCCCCTAGAAAGAGATTCCCTTAGAAAACATAATGCTCTTAGAAAAATCCCCTTAGAAGAGGGGAAATAAAGTTTAGAGTAGAATATGCTACACTGTTAAGTTTAGTACACATTTCCAAAAAACCCTTGGAAATTATTTAAGTTAATGATTTCCTGAACTATCATCCTTTTGAGGAATATTTTAACATTCATTAGCTGATGGTTATATAAAGCAATTTATTTGCTTTTCAGCATTTCGTTACAGTTTTATTTCTAGAAAAATAGAATTATGCAAGAGTTTTATGTCATATGTAACATTTAACAACTGAATTCTAACTTTAAATTTTGCCTAAAGAATTATAATCATAAACTAAAGATTAACACTCAATTTTCCCTCACAAAAGTGATCCATTCTGTATAAAGGGGGTACAAACATACCTTACAACTGTAAATAACTTTTCCATTTCTTTCAACATTGACTACATGTAGAGCTTCATAATTGTTCTCAACAGGATCTGAAATAAGATAGCATTAAGTCAAAGGAGTACTGGTGTTTTGGTAAACCATTGGCGGAAAGGGTTTTTAAAAAATCTATGAAGCAAAATCATCATTTAGTATTAATTTTTAAAAAAACAGAAAAAACTATTAGTGACTGGCACATAGAAGGTCCTTAATAAATACCTCTGAACTGACATAAAGTCACCTCACATACCAGGAAAACCTTTACAATAGAAAGTTTACTTTTGGTCATCTTATTATAAGACCTTCATAGATTTTTTAAAAAGATAAATGATCTGTTTTATACTGGATGAAGCTACTTTCACAGGTCAATATAATCTAGACTTAGAAGTAACAGTCAATTCAACATCATCATTTCACATGTGAAAAACTGTCACACAAAGGCAATATTTGAAATCAGAAACGACTCTGACTCCACATGCCACCTTGAAAAAATCTAAAGATTCCCTCTCTTAAAGATCTTTTTAGGGCAGCTAGGTGGTGCAGTGAATAGATCCCTGGTCCTGGAATCAAGAGGAACTGAGTTCATATCTGACCTCAAATATTTGACGCACTGTGTGACCTTGGGGAAGTCACTTAACACCAATTGCCTTGTCTTTCCCCCTCCAAAAAAAAAATAGATACTTCTACACCCAAATATAGAGGTGTATATCTTGGAGGAAAGAAGGACACACATATCTAACATTATTTTAGCAAAAAATAATTACTGATAATATTCATAATAATGCTGCAGATTAAACTTTAAAATGTATCATGCATAAACTTATTTTTCTAGAGAGCTAGTTGTTAAACATTTGCCACCATACCATGTCCACACACACACACAGAGTGTAATATATATTATGTATTACATAATATATTGTGTTATGATTTGTTCTTTATTTTCCATCATCTTTTTTTTTTGCTTTTTTTTTGGGAGGGCAATTGGGGTTAAGTGACTTGCCCAAGGTCACATGACTAGTTTTTTTGTGTTAAGTGTCTGAGGCCACATTTGAACTCAGGTCCTCCTGACTCCAGGGCCAGTGTTCTATTCATTGCACCACCTGATTTGTTCTTTATTCTCAAAGAAGACTGTGACATCAGAAAGATGGTGCCATGACTTGCAAGTGAGCTAGATTTAAGTATACAGCTATATATGAATACATACACACACAAATATATATGTACATGAATATGTACATATATATGTGAACACACACAGAACCTGAATCAGGTTCCCCCTTAGCAAGACTTCTAGTTCTAATATACCTCATCAAACCCCAACACTAATGGGGGTGGGGGGAACAGGAGTTAGAAATAGGAGAGGGTCAAATGTCAAACTTGGAATTTCAATACAATAGGGAATTCCCAATTGGCAAACTTCCATTACCAATGAAAGTCAACAATTACTCTGAAATATGTAGTCTAAGAGAGTTTCTGAAGGGCAAAGAGAAGTTAAGTGACTTGCCTTGACTGAGACAGACTCTGGTCTTCCTAGGCTGTCTGTCTACTATGTCATGTTGCCTCTCAGTCTTTTGGGTTCTCAGTTTAATGGAAGAAACAAGGGTAGAGAGATGAAATGACTGTTTAAGGTAAGTACTAAAGTCATGAAGAAAGTTACAAGAATGGGGGCAGAGTCAAGATGGCAGCATAGAAGCAGGAAAACTCTATAGCTCGCCCCATAACTACCTCAAATACTTATAAAACATGACTCAAAACAAATTTTAGGGCTATAGAACCCACAAAGTGACAGAGAGAAACAAATCTCCTGCTGAAGGTAGCCCAGCAGGTGGACAGGAAGGGTTCATCACAGTATGTTGGGAGCAGAGCCCAGCCCCACGTGGGCCCACAGGTTTTAGTCCCAGGTGGCTCCAACCAGCCATGGCTAGAGCATTCAGAAGAGTGGATCACCAGCAGCTGTGGCAGTTTCCAGAATTATCAACCCATAAATGCCAAAGACAAAGTAAAAGATAAGTGGAACTCTGCTGGATCTGGGGGGGACAGAGTGCAGCCTGGCCTCTGCTCCTAGAGCAGGAAGTGCAGAAGTGGTGGCCTGGCCATGCAGCCACCTTCACATGGCTGCTTCAGAGCTCCCGGCCTGGGGGCCAAGCAACCATTCAGAGGCTAAGCACTCTTGCCTTAACCTACCTGGATGAGGATTACAGTCTTGGGTGGTGGTCCTGAGGTGTGCGATCAGTGAGCCAAAGCTGTTGGGGGCTGTAGAGACTACGCCTTCCTAATAGCTCTGGCAGCTGTGAAAACCCCAGTGATTTCAGACAAAGCTCTCCCCTCTTGAAACAGAGCTCTACTGTGGCAAAGAGCTCAAAAGTCAAGTAATTGGCTGATAACATGAGCAAGCAAAGGAAGCAAAGCAAGCACAGCCACCCAACTTTAGATTCCTTTTTTGGGGACAAAAAGGATCAAAGCATGGAATGGGAAGACAATGCAGTCAGAACTCCTGCACCAAAAGCTTCCCCCCAAAAAGTAGACTGATTACAAGCCATAGAGGAGCTTAAAAAAGATTTTGAAAACCAAATAAGAGAAGTAGAGGAAAAATCGGGAAGAGAAATGAGAATGATGCAAGAAAATCATGAAAAGAGAGTCAACAAACTGACTGAGAAAAATAACACCTTAAGAAAAAGATTAACTCATATGGCAAGAGGCCCAGAAAGCTAATGAGGAGAACAACATCTTAAAAAGCTGAATTTGCCTGATGGAAAAAGAATTTCAAAAGCTCACTGAAGAGAATAATTCCTTCAGAATTGGATTGGAGCAAATGGAAGCTAATGACTTTGTGAGAAATCAAGATACTATTAAACAGATCCAAACAAATGAAAAAATAGAAGGCAACGTGAAATATCTCATTGGAATATCTCAATGACCTGGAAAATAGATCCAGAAGAGACAATTTAAAAATTATTGGACTACCTGAAAGCCATGATCAAAAAAAGAACCTAGAAATCATCCTTCAAGAAATTATCAAGGAATATTGTCCTGATATTTTAGAACCAGAGGGCAAAATAGAAATTGAAAGAATTCACAAACCACATCTTGAAAAACATCCCAAAAAGAAAACTCCTAGGAATATTATAGCCAGGTTCCAGGAGAAAATATTATAAGCAGCCAAGAAGAAACAATTTGAATATTGTAGAGACACAATCAGGATAACACAGGATCTAGCAGCTTCTACATTAAGGGACTGAAGGGCCTGGAATATGATATTCCAGAGATCAAAGGAGCTAGGATTAAAACCAAGAATCACCTACCCAGAAAAACTGTTCATAATGTTCCAGGGGAAAATATGGTCATTCAATGAGGTGGAGGACTTTCAAGCATTCTTGCTTAAAAAACCAGAACGGAATAGAATATTTGACATTCAAATACAAGAGGCATGAGAAGGTAAACATGGAAAAGAAATCATAAGGAACTTATCAGAGTTGAGCGATGTACATGCCTACATGGAAAAATGATAATTGTAACTTATGAAACTTTTCTCAGTATGAGGATAGTTGAAGAGAATATAAATGTATATATATGTATACAT
>JAQQSW010013423.1:0-12320 GCA_028646575.1 Pseudocheirus occidentalis
CTACTCAGCAAGTAGGTCAGTGCTATTAATTTCATTTTGGAGATGAATCATGAAGTCTGAGATTACTTTTCCTAATTTCATAGTCAGTGGAAAATTTAAGGGTAAAAAAGATTTTTTTGATTGTAGGTAAGTATTTACTTGAATTAAACTCAGAGATTTGATTCAAAGTAGTCACTTTGGGTAAGTATGGTGTATCATCAAGCACCCTAGTATACCCAGGATGGCTGCTAGCACAGTTCTTAGATCTGCTTTTCTAAAGGAAAACAACTCAAAATAGGTTAACAGTCTTACTTTAATCAATCAAACATATATAATTTATCTGGTTCAGGGGAAAAAGTCAGCACCTTGAACTTCAGAGAATGCAAACAGAATACAAGCAGAAGTTACAAGCAGACAAAGAAACAGATCAGCAAACAGGCTTCTAACCATCTGATCGTTACATCCATACCTAGTTAGTTACCAGAGAGGGAAGCACCAACCTCTGGGTTTTTCAAAGCAAAGAGCCTAGGGACAGGGAAGATCTTCAGATTCCCATAATATATGAGGATTGGACCAGTAATTTCATTGTTTTAGGGAAGTATGTCTACGAATCTGGGCCTGTAAATGATCTATAATTTATGGTACTAGAAAGTTGCCTGAAAGTTTTTTGAAAAAGAAATCAGTGCTTTTAAAATACATTAAAGATGCTCTAAATCACTACTGATTAGAGAAATACAAATTAAAACAACTCTGAGGAGCTACTTCACACCTCTCAGACTGTCAAACAAGACAAAAACAAATGATAAATGCTGGAGGGAATATGGAAACATTGGGACACTAATGTATTGTTGGTAGAGTCGTTAACCACCATCTAAGTTACAAACCCTGAAATGATCCTGAAGGCCAGCCCTTATCATTCTGATGACTGAGTAAATGCTCTAAAGTATTTATGAAGTCTCTGTTATGTGCCACAATGAACAAAATGCTATCCACTAGTAAGAACAGGCAAATGCAAAGTGCAGGACAGAGCACACTTTTTCATCTTTTAAATTTTTCTTGTGCTTTAAAAAATATATATATATTTCCTTTTGCAACATGGCTAATGTGGAAATATGGTTTGCATACCTTTACAGGTGCAAATGATATCATAGTAATTGACCTTCTTAATGTGTGGGAAGAAGAAAGGATTTAGAATTCAAAATTATAGATGAAAAGAAGGAGTGTTACAAATTTTTAAAATGCAAATGGAAAATATTTAATGAAATATGCAACATATGTGTATGTATGTGTGTATATGTGTGTGTGTGTGTGTGTGTGTACACATACACATTTGTCTAGAGCATTGAGAAATTAAGTGATTTCTTCAGGGTCTCACAGACAACCTAAGAGGGAAATTTGAATCAGTCATCTGGCTTACACCAGGTCAACTCTCTATTTACTCCAAACTAACACTGATAATATATGATAACTATAACTTAACAGCAGAAAATCTGCTATCACCATGCTAATAACATGCTATATGTTTGAACTAAGTATTTCTAAAGGAGGCAAGTAATTTCTGCACTTCCTTGCTGTATCTTCCTATGTCCTTCTCTATGTTAATCTTAATGTTCAAAATCATTTGGGTCACAAATATTAACTTTTCATCTATTTCAATTTTTGTGAAAGAGAATTAGGAAACCCTCATTCAAAGGACCATAGATTTAGATTACCAAGAGATCTGATGTCGTTTCATAACAAACCCTTCATTTAACAGGTGAGTAAAGTAAAACCCAATGAGGTTAGGTGACCAAATAGATAATGCACACTGTAATCCATACATCTAAAGGAGCTGAACTCATGTGTTATTACAAAACTTATTTACTAGAGTAATTGAGTAGCAGACTAGATAGAGTGCCAAGTCTGCAGTCAGGAATGCATGAGTTCAAATCCAGTCTCAGATACTTGCTAGTTGTGTGATGCTGGTCTAGTCACTTAAACCTGTTTGCTCAAGTTTTCACATATGTAAAATGAGCTGAAGAAGAAAATGAGAAACCACTCCAGCATCTTTGCCAAGAAAACACCAAATGGTATGACAAAGAGGAGGACATGACAGAAATGACTGACCATAATTTTTTACTATGAAGCCAGTGGCCTTTTCACTGTGCTTGTTCTTTTAACAGAATTATTAACATTGATATTTTTCTATCTTATATTGTTATTCCATTCTCCAAGAATTCTGAAGTTTTAGGAGGTTAGATTCATGTAAGGCAAAATATCCTAAGATATCCAGTAAGGAACATTTATATGTATAATGATATTGTCTGTTCATGTGAACCTACTAAATTGAATTTATATTCTTTTCAAGGTAGGATTGAAGCTCTAGGGTGGGAGGAATTTTAGAAGTCATTAAGGCCAACTTCTCATTTCACACAAGAGCAAAATGAGGCCCAGAATGTTAAGTGAATGGTCATATAACCAGTAAGTATAAAATTTGCACCCAGATTTTCCTGACTCCAAATCCAGTGCTCTATGTGCTAAACCAACTGAATATCTTCTACAGTTTTGCATTTCTTCTTTATTATTTTTTTCATCACCCTTGTAAAACAACAAATTTGCATATTTTAGTATTTTCTTATGATTTTTCCAAAGTTCATTAACTCATTTGACCATTATTTCACTGGGATCAATCAACAAGAAAGGAAAGAAGGGAACAAGCACCAATTTTGTGCCATGAACTGCTAAGAACTTTATAAATATTTCCTCCATTCCAACTTACAAGTACCCTGTGAGATAGGCAATGTTATGATGCTCATTTCACAGTAAAGGGAACTGAGACAAATAGCAGGTAAGTGATTTGTCTAGGACCACACAGTTAGGAAGTGTCTTGAGATCACATTTGGATTCAGTCTTGCTGAGTTCAGGTCAGGAACTCTATCCACTGTGCCATCAGATACCTCTAAAGCATTTACTAAGTCTCTATTATGTGCCAAGCACTATACTAGAGTATACAAATGCCAGGAATAAAACAATGCTTCTTTGGAAGGAGTTTTCATTGTAATAAGGGTAAAAAATACTTATATAATCATATGCAGAAAGAAAGTAGATAAAATTAAAAGAGGTAATTATAAAATAGTTTAAAAGAGGGTACTAGGAATTGAGGAACAAACAGCTCCATGTTTTGATGTTTGTGCTTAGGCTCCATGTTAAAAGAAAAGAGTATTATGTAAGATGAAAATGAAGAGGAAATGGGAAAATGAAATGAAATGAAGCAAAGTTAAGGAGATGGATGATATTGCGTGTGTGTGAGGGACAGAGGGAAGATTGATTTTGGCTGGATTGCAGAATGTGAGTGTGAGAGAAATGTCCAATGAAGTCAAAGACATAGGTTAGTGAGAAGACTGGAGAGGAGGGGGATAGTGGAAAAGATTTTGGTGACCCAGGAATAACGTACATCTGGAGAGTGAAATGGTTTACTTATTAGTAGTTTCACTATATTTAAGCCCTTTGAACTCTGCCAGGGGAAATGTGTAGTGTATGCTAAACTAAAATTAGGAATTTAAAATTATTTTAAAAATTAATTTTGTGAATAAACTTGTTGTATTAAGATTAAATATCCATGCTTGGTTTCAGCCTAAAATTGTCCTAAAGCAAACAAACTGGGAAAATTTGACATTTTGAAGTTTGGGTTGGGTGTGGAAATATATATTTTTTCCACTTTAAGATCAATTAAGATATTTGGGTAACCACAAATAACTCTAAAATAGAATGACTTTGAAACTTGAAACGTTCCATGTGTCTTGTCTTTAGCCTCAAAAAGACTGGTGACTGATTAGGGGGAAACTATTTCAAACTAACAAAGTTATAAGCAATTGAAAATATTACTTTTGAGCATGTCCATGAAATTTGGTACTACATGTCTAGATTAAATAGGTATTTTTTAACCATAAGATATTGCAAACAAACAGTTGAGTTACTTATTTTATAGCAGTTCTTTTATTTGGTGTTTTTTTTCATAGAGGAAAAGGATGGATATATTTCCTCTTTCACCAACTTTTTCCTTTTTTCCATAATAACAACAACAACTACAATGCGGACAACCAGTAATACCTCAATTAATGTGATACAAACTTTTAAAGGATGTGAATATCAATATCCTAAAATGGCAGTTGAATTTCTCATGCTTCTCATGCATTCCTTACTTCAAATTCCTCAATTTTCCCAAGTTAGACTCAAATATGTATCTTAACTGATTGCATTCACTGTTGTGAAAGATTTGGCTTTTGTCTACTCTGTAGTATGTAAATATATGGAGTACACATTGTATTGATGAATTTATATAGAATAGGCATTGTTTAGATCTCTGCAATTGCTGCCATGTGTAACAAGAAATCCTACTGGATAATTGCTAAGTCAGTGCCCACATTCACTTAAAAGCTTCATTTTTGTCTCACATTACTACCAGATACCAGCTAAATAATGTGTTAAGACTTCTCGTACAATCTCATCTAAGCACCTTGCTTTCAATTTATGCAGGTCTCTGTTGTTACAGAAAACAACTACCTCTGGAGTGAAAGGAAGTGATTGTTTAAAAATTCATATAGCTAAGGAAAATCCATGTTTAAAGCCATCTAGTTCAGTGTTTCTTAATCCTCGCTCCCCCACCACTGATGGTATGGTATTTTTTTTCATTTCTGTAATGAATTCCAGCACACTGAAGTTAACAACCTTATGGGAGAGGTAGATGATTCATACATGTGCAATTTCTCTTCAACAAGATCAATCATTTTTGTAAATTTCTCTGTAAGCAAAGGTCTGATATACACACACACACACACACAAGCACACACACACGCACACACACACACAGAGATTAGTGTGTTACTGTAATTAAGGTCTTTTCTATTTTGTTTGTACTGTACTACTATATTATTTATTTTGGACAATTAAAATAAATCAAATAAAATTATTTATAACTTTATTATAACAGGGGGTAAGAAAGAGGTATTTTGCTGATATAGAACACTCTTAGATGAAGCTCTCTCTGCCAGCATAGGTCAAAATGTTTTCTTCAATATAAGGTCTTAGGGTTTTCCACAGAACATTGAGAGGTTAAGTGACTTGTCTAGGGTTACAAAGCATATGCCAATGGCAGGACTTTACATTCACTTCTTCCTGGTTCTGAGATGAGTTTTCTCTCTACTATGTCATGCACATCTGGTGAAACTCACAGTATATGAATATAATGCGGCACATATTTTTAGAACCTCACATGTAAATCAAGCTCTTGTTTTCCATTTAGGAGGTGTGGTAGATAGAGTGTTAGACTTGGATCTAGGAAAATCTGAGGTCAAATCTACCCTCAGGTACTTATTAGGTATGGGACCATAGGCAAGTCACTTAACCTCTGTTTTCCTCTGTTTATTCAACTCTAGAAGATAGTAATAGCACATATCTCTCAGAGTTACAGTGGGATAAAATTAAATAATATTTGTAAAGTGCCTTTACAGTGTCTGACAAATTGTAGGTATGACATAAACACTAGCTGCTATTGTTACTTTGCTGAGGATGGTGCATCATCATTGTCATTCTCTCCCTGTGAATCCCCATCCCAAACAATATTTTGATACCTTATTTTCTCAATAAAACAATCACATAGCATTACATTAACATGAGATTCAAGTTGAAATTATACATGTTTCAAAAAGTAACAAAATATAATGTTCTTCTTTAGTTCTACAATGGACTAATAAAATCAAAATTTTATTTTTGCCTTAAAAAAAGAGAGAGATTTTAAAATGCTATATATCTCTGTAGTTGTTCTACTAGAACTTGTGTAAAAACATGATTTTCTTCAAATATGTATCATTTAAAAATAACTTTTGATTTAACTTCAGTTGATTGCTTATCAAAAGTAAGACTTACAAAATCATCTCATTCTTGAAACAATCAATCTCCTTGTCTAGTAGCCTAAATCACAACTTCTATATAATATCATTTTTCTTGCTAAATGGAATGGTTCATTATATTAAAATGATTTTTTAAATGGACTTGAGCAATAAAATAAATTTTTTGTATTATTTTCACTCGAGCAAAAACTTTAAACATACATGAATTTTAATATATTTTTTTATCTGATTAGGCATTGAGGATGTTTTGATAAAAGAATAGCTGATCATCTTTTGAATAGAGATGAAAGCATGCACATGTTAATTATACCTATTTTGTATGGTATTTAAAATCTTGAGAATATAGTTTATTTCAACTTTCAAATGGACATTTTTCCTAGGAAATTGGTGAACTTAGTAGACCCCCAAGCATTTATTAATGAGGACATGGAAAGCTTGCTAATAAAAATGGATAATGTTATTCTACAGAATAGAACTAGGGTGAGATGAAGAGAACCTTTCCAAAGAGCTAGGATGAAATGGCCAGAAGTAGTTTGAAATGAATAGAACCTTTCCAAAGAATACTGGGATTTAGAAAGTACTCCTAGAACTTTACTCCTTAAGAAGAAGAAAACAATTGAAATCAATATGTACATGTACAATAATAATTAGTTAAGATAGGAAAACTAAACAGAATGCCACTTCTCACCCCCTAGTCAAACTTCAGAAATTTCTCTTTAGCATCAGTCTCCATGGTATAGCACTGTCTTGTGTTCCAATGCCTTATGTTTTCAAGTCCCTTATAATTATCTTCTCAACCCCCCTACTAATTTTCACTAAATATAATTGTCTTTAAATGGTTTATTTAAGGATTGTCTCAAATGCATCATGTGATGATAGGCTCTGGCACCAGAAATGGCAATTATCAATGAATCTATCTTGAAACATTTGTTAAGTACCTACTCTGTGGTAGGCACTAGGTACAAAATTATAAAGAGCAAATATCACCACAAAGAAAAAATATGATAAAACAGCCCTACCCTGTAGTTTTGGAGAGGTGAAAGGTCTGTGGATATGGAATAATGTGTATATTTTTAGACTTATATGCATGATTATTTTTGCTGATTTTTCTCATTTTTAAAAAATGTAATTTATTGAATTAAGTTGGCTCTCTGGGATGTGGAAAAGAGAGAGATACTGGGAGAAATCATATCAATTTAACATAAAGAGATATTATAAGATATGGAGACAAAATTGATACAAAACCTTTCCTAAGGAATAGTCTACTTTGAAAGGGAAGCAGATATATACCTCTATAAAGAATAAAGGCAAGGCAGTGGGAGATGAATGCTAACGGAAGTTGGGTGGATTGACAAAAGAATTCATAAGAAGGTGGTGCTTGAGTAGAGTTGGAAAAAAAATATATAATGTAGCAAAGTAAACAGATTCAAGAAAGCAATAGAGATAATGACTACAATGAATGTAAATACAAAGAATAACCACCCAAAACCAAAGATGAATGGCCCAAAAAGGTAAAGAACAAATATGGCCACAAAACATATGATAAAACAGCCCCAGTAAATACCTTTGGAAAGGCAGAAGCTATATAAATATGGAATAATGTAATTTTGGACTGTTTAATTATTGATTATGCTGATTTTTCTCAGTTTTAAATATAGATAATTATATATTAATATATTGTTATAATATTAATTATATATTATATATGTTAATATATAATTTATGAAATTAGTGTGGCTCTCTGGGATGGGGAAAAGAAAGAAATACTGGGAGAAATTACATCAATTTAAAATAAAAATGCATCAATAACATTATTTAGAGGTACACACATGCAGAAAAGCATACATATGTAAATACAGGTATGTATATACATTTAGGTATGTGTATATATAGGCATGTAAATGCATACATGCAAATGCTAATATATATATATACATATACATATATATTCACAGAATGAACTCAGAGAACACTTTTACATTAAATCTTCACTATTAACATTTTACCATCAATTTCCTAGGTCTTAGAACATCAACAAAATGATAAGTGAGGTCTTACAAGTCAGCACCAGCTGGCTTTAGAACTCTCCTGTGTGAAACCCATGATGTCTGAGGTGTTTTTGCTCACTTGAGGAAATCAGTCCCTTTCAGTTTGGGTAGACATGAAATCCTCTTAGTGCTTGGCTCTGACAGTTTGAGTGCCACAGCTGTTGGGATGTTTTCATTTCTCTCATTCCTCCCCTTTCCCCCCTTTTATTCCAATATTTGCTTTATTACACTCTGGCACACTTTTAATGCTTAGGGGAAAAAAATGGAACAAAAATCTCTTTCATTGCAGCATGCCTCTGAATGCCTTGGTTTTCGCCAGGATCAGAAGTAGGAGTGTTGACACACTACAATAAGAAGTTGTTAGTCCAATTGCTTGCTACTATTGGCAGCATCACCAGATCCTCTGTCAGGAGCATTTTGTATTAGCTAATGTACAGTCAATATCAGTTTTGCTCCCAAGGGTGTTCTGTTCAAGGACATAAAATTAATCCAAAATTCACCTGGTGATGACAAAGGGATGGACTGGTAGAGTTTAACTGATAAGTACATCACTGAGCAAGTGAGTTGATTAAAGTAATTTAAGGTATTCTAGGATGAGTACGAGAGGCAGTGCTGCCTAGAGGAAAAAGGCCAACCTTCAGAATCAGAAAGATTTAGGTTCAAATCCTGCCTCTGACATAGTTGTACAATTCTGTTCTTTTATATAAGCCTATAACAGAAGACAAGTAGCTGATTTGTAATTTTAGAGAGAGTTTCCTCACTCAGGGTTCTATACAGGGATGAGATCACAGATCCAAAAAAAGGAACAATATGTCATATTAGCAGGTGCCACTGAAGAGGTTTTAGAGGACCAATGAGAAGACAAACAAGAAGGTAGAGAATGTGAAAAACACTAATAGAGGAGAAAGTCTTATTCACATCAACAACCATAATAATAATATAAGAACTAAGGTAAAGCTTTGGACTGTCTTTCTTGCTTCAGGCATCAGGATAGCTTCTCACTGACATAAATGACTTGGCTTTACTTGTAAATTCTGTATCAGACTGCAAGTACAAAAGAAACATTGTTAATCTGAGAATCTAAAGCCTGGGATTGTAGTCCAAGCTCCACCTTGGACTAAATATATGATCCTGGTCAAGTTGATTCCACTTTCTGAAACTCAGTTTTCTTATTTATAAACTGAGAGGTTTCCATTAGCTTTGACTTTCTGACTCAAAAATGTGATGTCTCCCCCCCCCAAAAAAATAATCTCAGAATTTTAGTCAGCAGGGACCTCCATGGTCATTACCAAAACCTCTATGCATTCTGTTTCCTCTGTGTTTTGCCATGCCTTGCTTGAGTATAGTATGGCAGAAAAGAGAAACAACAAATAAAAATCAATGATGTATTAATCAGAAAAAATGAAGGTTCAAATTTCAGTTGTGACACATGGTATTGGTAAGCCATTCAACCTCTATGGAATCCCTTTCTATGCCTTTGTATTGAAATGCTCTGTCTGCATGTTTCTGGCCAGATCTTATCTCTAATATTTATAAATTTCTCTGACGTGGGCTGGAAAAATGACGCAACTCTTTTTTTTGGAGGAGTAGAAGTGGGGTTTCATTCAGAGGTCTGATGCATTTTCTACACTGTATTCAAGAAGGGCTAGTGAGGAACTGGACTCAATTGGTTCCTCTTTCTCCATCATCTTGACTCTACTCCCTCCCAATTCCCATGGATGGCTTAATTGCTCGCTGTTCATGGAGCACAAATATAGATCCCTTACATTAACCATTGCCCATTGTGTTTAAGTGATCATTATAAAATTAAAAAAAAGTATTCTCCTCTACTTTGTGATGGTAATGCCATCCAACACAGTATAAAATGTTTGGGGTTGGAAGAGACCTCAATGTTTATAGAGTTCTAACCGTATCCAAAAAAGAATGACCCCTACCTTATAACTGACAAATTGTCATCCGACTTTGGCTTAGACATATTCAATATCATTATCTCAAAGAGCAGCTGATTTCAATTGCAAATAATGTCTTCCCTGATAGCTTTTCCTACTATTTCTTAACTATCTATCCTTCCTATTTTAACCATTGCTCCTGCTTCTGCCCGTTATTTTTTTGTCAAATAGGGCACCTAGGGAGGGAGATCCAGAGCTTGCCAGGTGAGTCAGTCTCAATTTGTCACCTTAAATCCCTCAATGGCTCAGGTACCTAAAGCTACCTGATGCCTGGGATGGGGATACAGAGCTTCCAGGAACTGGAGTGGATGTGAAGACAGAAAGAGAAGATTGTCAGATGATTCTGCATAATACAAACTTAGTAAAGACTGAATCTTTTCCACTTCACCCAAATCTGGAAGATAGAAAACCATGCCTGAGTTTTCTTACCTACAATATGAGTGAGTTCCAAGTTCTCTCCCTCCAATGTATTCCCTTGCCTCCCCATCCATCAATGAAATGACAAACTATTTTATTTTGATCACACATGTTAAGGCCATGCAAAACATAGTTTCACGTTTTGCCAAAGAATTTTTCTGCATTTGCAGATAAAACAATTTATTTTTCTTTTTATTGTTATTAATTGGGTCAATTATGCTGATAGATTTCCTAAGACTGAACTAGCCCTAACTCAATGGTATATATCTCAGCTTATCATAGCATGTGACCTTAGACATATATTGCTGTAATATTGTTGCTAATATTTTATTTAAAAATTTTTCATTAATATTCATTAAGAAAATTAGTCCATATTTTTTTCTATGTTTTGCTCTCCATGGTTTAGGTATTAAAAACCACATTAGTGTAATAAAAAGGAATTTGGTTGAATGCCTGCCTTACCTCATTTTTCAAATAGTTTATATAGTATTAATTGTTCCTTAATTGTGTGGTAGAAATCACTTGTGTATCTTTCAGCTCCCAGAGTTATAATTTTTTTTTCCCCTTGGAGACTTCATTTATGATTTTCTATTCAATTTCTTTTTCTAAGATAGGATCATTTAAGTATTCTATTTCCTCTTTTATTAATCTGTAAAGTTTATATTGCTTAAATATTAATTCATTTCAATCCACTTATATTGTCAATTGGGCAAAATGATGCCAATAATTATTTTAATTTTGGATTGTATTCATCCTTTTCAGTTTTTGATACTAATAATTTAATTTTCTTCTTTAAAAAATCAAATTAACCGATGGTATCATATTTATTTTTTTTAATAAAAAACAGCTCCTAGTTTTATTAGTTCAATGGTTTTCTTTTTCTCAATTTTATTTAATCTCTCCTCTGATTTTCAGTATTTCCATACAGGTGTAAAATTTGGGATTTTTATTTTGTTCTTTTCCTGGTTTCTTTTGTAGTTACATGCAAATTTGATTGATCTGCCTTTTCTGTCTTTTATTGTTGTGATAATTTGTAAATATTGTATCCCATAAACTTTGGAATGTTGTCTTGTTATTGTTATTCTCTTCATTTCAATTATTGCTCAGCAGTTTTCAGAGGACGACATTAAAAATTTCTACAACATATAGAAATGCTCTAAATCATTACTGTTTAGAGAAATACAAATCAAAACAACTCTGCAGTACTACATCTCACCAGTCAGATTGACTGAGATGATGAAACAAGAAAATAATAAATGCTGGAGAGCATGTGGAAAAACTGAAAAATTAGTGAATGCATTGATGGTGGAGTTGTGAACTGATCCAACAATTCCGGAGAGCAATCAGGAACTATGCCCAAAGGGATATTTTAAAAAGTGACCCTTTGACCTATCAATACCACTTCTAGGGCTATATCCCAAAGAAATCATACAAGGAGGAGGAGGACCCATATATACAAAAAATATTTATAGTAGATCTTTTTGTGGTGGCAAAGAATTGGAAATGAAGGGGATTCCCATCAATTGAGGAATGACTAAACAAGTTGTGGTATATGAATGTAATAGAATACTATGGTGCTAGAAGAAATGAGGAAAAGACAGACTTCATCATAACCTGGAGAGACTTATATAAATTGATGCTTAGTGAGGAGAGCAAAACCTGGAGAAGCTTGTACACAATTACAGACACATTGTATGTGTGATGACTAACTTTGATAAACTGGGTTCCTCTCAACAATTCGAGATTATAAGACAACAACAAAAGACTCATAATGGAAAAGGATATCTACATCCATAGAAAGAAAAGAAGAACAGGGTCTGAATGCAGATTGAAGCATACTATTTCCACGTGCTCTCTCTCTTTTGTGTATTGTTTTCTTCCTTTTTTCTGGTTGTTCCCTCACTTGCCATGTACAGGTGAGAGAAAAAAAAAGCATTCTCCTTTTTATTCCTATTTCATTTTCTCCAGAGGAGCATCATATCCAACATATAAGGTTCTATTCATTTCCTTTGCTTCTTTCTCATTTATTTTAAGGTGAG
>JAQQSW010013424.1:0-12320 GCA_028646575.1 Pseudocheirus occidentalis
TCCTGTGTCCTGAGTTTTCTGTGCAGCTGTTTCTCCCAGAGTAAGCGGGAGCCGGGGACTCCCGAGGCCTGTTGAGGAAGGGTATAGGTGAGACCTATACATCCTGACCCAAAAAGATAACCCTCACCTGAATAAAAAACCGTAGCACTTAACTATTTTCACAATTAGAGAACTTGATGGGTCTATGCTATTCTGACACAAGCTGGATTATCTGGCTTCTTCACTTTATGTATTATAGCTTATGTATGGAAACAAGCAGCATTTTTGATGTACTACAAAGAAACCACAACAATAAGAAACCTGTCATTAAACAAATGCATTATTTACTTGGTAATGAATCAGTTTAAACAGGCATAATTTATGACCTTCATATCATTGCAAGAATTAGAAGGTGAGGGAAAACAATGTCTCAACTGATATTAAAAAAAAAATCAATATTATAGTCAATTTTTTTAAGTTACCACAATACCTTCTTTTTATATGATATTGTAACCAACAGTTCAGGTATGATTGAACAAAGGAGTTATTGATAGAAAGGATAGAAAATAAATGCAAGAATTTGTGTATCAGAAATATTAAGATGAGGGGTGGCTAGGTGGAGCAGTGAGTAGAGCACCCACCCTGGAGTCAGGAGGACCTGAGTTCACAATCCCTCATACACTTAACACAAAAACTAGCCATGTGACCTTGGGCAAGTCACTTAACCCCAAATGCCCTCTAAACAAAAAGCAAAAAAAAAAAAAGACATATTAAGATAACTTGACTTTTGTTTTGTTTTGTTTTTGCAATTTTTTAACAAACTTTTAAAGTTGAAATATCAAATCTGCACAGTGCTGTCCCTTCATAGAAGGCAAGGCTAGTTCATCATGTAGGAGGTCGTCCTCGGTGTTGTAGGCTATAAAAGTATGCCTCCTTCAGAATCTGGTTGATGTGGAAGTATGGGCCTTGGCATAGTGCAGACTGCTCCTGTAAGGAGTGAGGGGTATTAGGGCTGGATCCGGTAATTATCTGGTTTAAGCTGCTTTCTTGAACACTTCCCCCTGTCTGGGCTATTGATGCTGCTGCTGCTACCACCACTGTCACTGCTTGAAGACTATCTCAGGAGTCCTGAAAGACAGGTTTTCTGCACTCCTTTTGGTCGGGGGAGATGACTGTCTTCATTCCCATTCCTTCTCCTTTTCCTGGGGCGGAGGCGTTCGCTCACAGCAGCTGATGGAGGGGAGCGAAAGCAAGTTGCCAGGCGAGGTGATCGGTGGGGAGGTCTTTGGCTCAGGCAGCCATACCGGCCGCCGCCCCTACGCCCTCCCCCTCCGGTCCTACTCCTCACTCAGATAACGACTTTTATTAAGCCTTATCTAATGTTTTAAAGCTTTATATGTTTCTTTAGCTCCAGTTGAACAAATATGAAGCCCCAATTTGTGTCTCCAGAGGGAAAGCTTTCTTATATGCTTGCTGCTAAGGCTTGTACCATTCTTCTTACTGAGTCCTTTTCATCCTTCCATGTCGCCCCATCCTCCTAATACCTACTGTATAGTCCACTCCTTTAAATGGTAGTTCAGAATGCAATATAAGTCAGTTTATCTGTACCTAGATATAAAAACTAATTATAAAACTAAAGAGAGTAAATAAACAAAGTTTAAAAGAGCAAGAAATTCCTGAGGATAAGTGATGCCAGTCTATTAGGCATCAGTAAGGCAAGAGAGGAGGAGTTAGTGGAAAGTGAATAAGTGCACTAGATTTCAAGGTAAGCATAGTAAGAGAATTTATATGTCCAGGAGATCACTGCTTAAATGGGTCAGTGAGCCAGATAGAGCTCTAACTACTCATGATTATGTCCATCAGTTTAGGTAGTAGAAACCAGGGGTGCACCTATACCTATAGACTATTATCCTCAAGATGCTCAAGAGTTCCCCAACTTCCCCTGTCCCTCAAGGGTTCACCTTTGCATGATCAATCAGGTTTTTCATTTAACTGAAAAACTGTGCTTCCCATAAACTTCCTTGATGATAAGGGCCTAAAAATTACAAGGCAGATAATCATACTACTAGAGTTTTGGGTTTATTTCCATTTTGCAGTTTATTTAGAATCCCATTTATTTTTAAATATGCTAAAACTTTACTAATTTGCATCAACTTGTGGAAATCTGAATTTGTCAGATATGAATTATAAGTATTTTAGGACAACCCAGTCACTTGGTTGAATCTGTTTATTTAAAATTTTATATCATTTTGAATTATATAAAGTTTTCTGTTAAGTAATACCCTAAAAAGACCCCAAGACATATGTAGATGTAATTAGTTTGTCAATCATTCTATGTATATTGGCTGGAAACTCCATAATTCTTGAGTGCCCCTGTTAGCTACCCCAGGTTCAAAGCACTTTGTGAGTCAAAATTCTCTCCAGATCATAGCTCACAAATTTTCAACAATGGATTTACTTTTATTAGAGGCAGCTGGTAGTGCAGTAAAATGGATAATGATAATGCCTACCCTGCAGGGCTGTTGGGAGAATCAGATGAGGTATTATTTGGAAAAGCACTTAGCCCAGTGCCTAGCACATATTAGGTGTTGTATAAATGCTTAACCTTCTTTTCCTCCTCCAAAACTTTTACTAGCCAGAGGATACATTAAGTTCACAGAAAAGTCACTTGGTGACAAAATAACATTTCCTCTGAAAATACTAAGCTTGTTCTCCTATAAATATATACTATATATGAATACACTCAATATATTCAGTAGGAAGAACAAATTTACATAAGATTGATGGTTGGGGTATCTGCACATAGGGAACATGCAAAGGCAAGAAACCTGCATGAAGGGGTATGCATTCAGGTATCAAGTGACTAGGTTGTGTACATGGAGAGGCAATTCAATCCTCTGGTATTGCAAAGCAACACTGCAAATCAGAGTCATTTGGTGATATGACACTACTCTTAATGGGATAAGCTTGTCATAAAGCCCTGCCCTCTGTTGAGAGAACACTACCAGACAGCAGTAAAACTTAGTATTAGCTGCATTCTACTGGTCATCTCCCCTGAGCCCTACTGAGTGTTGTTTCTTTATTCCATCTATTTTTAAAGTCAATGAAGTCCCTTTTTAACATTCACTAGGATTGTTTGGCTTAGTAAACATTTCCACTATAAGGAAAGTGAGGTTACTAATTCCTTCATTTACCTCCACCATGGACTGGGAAGTGCTATGGTTAAAAAGCCTCTCCAATGAAGAAGAAAGCTATGCTTTTCCCACACTCTTTTACTGTGTGTTGTATATAAAGTTACTATTTAGTCCAAAGGCAACCCATTCACTAAATGGCTATGGAACTCTTTTCATGTCTCGTCATTGAGTTTTCTCAATCTCTCAGACTGTGATGCTATTTTTTTTCTTTCAGAATCTCAGAATTTCAGAACTGTAAGAAATCTCAAGGGCTACCGAGAGTACTCTATACGTGGAAAATATTCTAAACTACAAAATACCACACAAGTGGTCATCTAGTTGCTGTTTGAGGATCACCAATGAGGGGAAATCCACAAACTGTCAAATCTGTTCATTCCTCTAATGAATAGGTTTAATAGCTAAGAATTTTTTTTCCTGAAAGGAAGCCCAAACTTTCCTCTTTTCAACTCCTACCTTTGTAATTTTCCTTGTTCTTCTCTCTTGGGCCAAATGAAATAAGTCCAATCATTCTTTCACATGATCCCCCATCAAATATTTGAAGACCATCATAATGTCCCCTTGAGCCATCTGTTCTCCATTATAAACATCTCCAGTTCCTTCAACCAAATGGACTCAAGCACCATCACCACACTATTCATCTTCCTTTGGATATTTTCTAACTTATCAATGTTCTTCCTAAACTGTGGTTTCCAGAACTGAAAACAATATTCCAGATGAATTTGAACATGGCACAGTACAGAAAAGCTATCACCTTAGAATTCCTGGAAGCTATGCCTTGCTTAATGCAGTCCAAGATTATATTAGCTGTTTTTGGCAGCCAGATTACACTGTTGCCCCAGAACAAGCTTGAAGTTCACTTAAAACTTCAGTCCCTTTTTCAGGCAAACATATTTAAATGTGTTGTCCTTGCAAAGTATCTTTTTTCAAATCTAAGGGTAATTCTATACTTTATGCTGTTAATTTTTAAAATATTTTTTTGATACATGTGAATGCTCTAGTTTGTTAGGTATCCCTCACAGTTTAATGCCATTTAAAAATTTAGTAAGCACATCATCTACACTTTTATCTAAGTCACACACACACACACAATAGGGCCAAGTACAGAACTCTGGGACACTCAACTTGCCAAGTTCCTGTATTCTTGATCCAATCATCCCCCATATTCTCAATATACTGCTCCCTCAATTATCTTCTCTCTAATAGTCACCTTCTTCCAGCAACTTATTCCTCCCTTACTGCCATGAGGCATTTTTTTGTTTGTTTTCTTATCCTTAAAAAGTCTTTACTAGACAAAACCATCCCTCAAGCTATTATTCTGTATCTTTCCTCAGTTTCTCAGCCAAACTCATAGAAAAACAAATCCATCTACAGTCATTGCCATCACATCTTTTTCTCTCATTTCTCAATTATTTGTCAATTTATATTCTGATCTCATCACTCAATCAAAACCACTCTTTCTAAAGTTACTAATGATTTCTTAGTTGCCCAATTCTCAGTACTCATTTTTCTTATGCCCTCTGCTCCATTTGACACTATTGATTACTCTCTTCTTCAGTATGCTCTCTCTTCTCTGGGTTTTCCTGACACTTCCCCTTGTTTGGTTCTCTTTGAACTCATTTGATGATTTGAAATTCATTACCAATTCATGAAGACAGCAACTCCTTAGTGTCCTTTGCTAACTTTATGATAGATAGATAAATAGATAGATAGACAGGCAGGCAGGCGGACGGACAGATGGACAGATAGATGGATAGATAGATATAGATATAGATATATTTGTGTTGTTTGTGTTGTTTTCTCTCCTGGGCCCTGTTCTCAACTCTCTCTGTCATCTCTTTCTTGGTAATCTCATCAAGTTTCACAGGCTTAATGACCATTTAATTTCTATGAATTACTCATAGATCTCAATATCTATGGTTTTTCTTCTTTTCCTTTTTAATTAATTTATTTTTAGTTTACAACATTCAGTTCACAAGTTTTGAGTTCCAAATTTTCTCCTCCTCCTTCTCCTCCCTCCTCTCCCCACCCCAGACAGCATGCAATCCAATATAAGTTCTACATAATTTCCATCACATTAAACATATTTTTCACAAAAATCAAGTTGTAAAGAAGAATTATAACCAATGGAATAAATCACGAGAAAGAAGAAACAAAAAAAACCAAGCAAACCAACAAACAAGAGCAAATATTTTGCTTCAATCTGCATTCAGACTCCATAATTCTTTCTCTGGATGTGGATACCATTTTCCATCATGAGTCTTTTGGAGTTGTCTTAGAAACCTGATATACTGAAAAGAGCCAAGTCTATCCAAGTTAGTCATCCCAGATACAATGTGTCTGTAATTGTGTATAATGTTCTCCTGGTTCTGCTCTTCTAATTCAGCATCAATTCATGTAAGTCTTTCCAGGTTATTATGAAGTTTGTCTGCTCCTCATTTCTTTTATACATATGTACATATGTATATATATATGTATGTGTGTATATATATGTATATGTATGTATATATATGTATGTATGTATATGTGTATTACTGTATCCACTCTTAATCTCTCCCTTGAGGTTTATTCCTGAATGACCAACTGCTTATTGTGTATTTCAAATTGGATCACTAGGATACATTTCAAACTTAACATATTCAAAAAAGAATTAGTAGTATTTTCCCACAAATTTTCCAAATTTCCTTATTTTTGTCAAAGGTCCTAGCACTCTTCCAGTTTCCCAGGTTTATTACCTGGGCCTTATGCTTGACTCCTAATTATTCTTCATTCCACAAATCCAATCAATTGGCAAATTTTGTTGTTTTTAAATTCCACAATATGTCTTTCATCTGATACCTTCTCTCTACTCACACAGGCACTGCTTTAATTAATCTCACTCCCTCAAATCTCTCCTCACTTCAGTTTACATTTCACTCAAATGCCAAAACATTTTTCCACAAATGCAAATCTGACAATGTAACAATCCTAATCATCACTCTCCTTTAGGTCTCTTTGTCTCTATGATCAAAGATAAACTTTTCTGTTTAGCTTTTAAAGCTATTTACAATCTGTCTCCAACCTATCTTTTCAGCCTCATTATACATTCTTATTCTTGCCTTTCTTTTTATCCCTAGTGCTTAGAAGAACATCTGGTGGGTATTAAGTACTTAATAAATACCTTTGGACTTAATGACATTATTTCTCTTCCTGCATCCTGAGATCTGATCAGATTGGCTATCTGTTTATTCCTAACACACGATAATTCTATTCCTTATTTTCCTTTGCAGTCCTTCCTAACCTTCCTTTCCTGTATATATCCATTTTTATATATTTATGTACTTTTTGTCTCTTGCACTAAAATACAACAATCTTTAGAATAAGGGTTATTTTATTCTTTTAGCGGCAACCATACTGGCATATCCAGGATGGCTGCCAGGGTGAGTTCTTAGATCTGCTTTCCTAGGAAAGATACCTGTTTAAGGGGTCAACGATCTTCTTAAAAAATTATATTCACTAGTTCAGGGGAAAAGTCAGGAACCTGAAATTCAGAGAAAATATAAGCAGAGAAACAAAGACCAACAGACAGGATTCTGACTGCCTAAATCAATTATATAATTTATATACATCCCTGGATGGAGAGAACCTTTACATCTGAGCAGTGGGGGAACTTTGAACATATGGCCACTCTGAATCTTAACCAGGAAATCGCAAGATACTTCTCATAAGTGAATCCCCAAAGCAAAATACCAACTCAGAGTAAATATATACTTCTAAGACCCAGAAGGCATCACAACACTCCTGACTCAGTGCCTAACTAGAAGTTAATAAAAGGTATGAAAACCTTCCTCTAAGCAAGCCTCCCCTAAGCAAGCTTCTATAATGGGGATGGGAATTTGAAGATCTTCCCTTCCTCTTAATAGGCCTATGGGGAAATTGAAGACCTTCCCTTCTTTGAAAGAAAACTCTACCCCATAATAGGCTGAATGGAGTCACATGGAATCTGTGGTGGAGCTCACAGGAAGCTGGGAGTCAGATCTAGAGAGACAGTGGGAGAGAAAAGATCTTCAGTACTGAGGAGACAGAGGTTTGTGAGTAAATATTGATCTTGTATTGGTTCATAGGAAGGATAAAATATGTCAGGGCTCTATGTTACTTTGTGGTACATTAACTTTTATGTTGTTTTGATAGATTCAGTTTCCTGATGTTGAGATTTGGTTTTCTGCTGTCTAAATAAATGCTTTAGTTCTGTCCTATATGTGGAGAATGTGTTATATTTTGAAAAGGAGCACTATATGGGGATATTTATAGTCATGGTCAGTGCTGTAAATATTGCACTGGCATTACAGCTTCCTTAATGAGTTCCACATGAGACCTAGCAATGGGCAGGGAAAATCTTAAATTTCATTACATCACAGTATCTCTAGAACCCAACACAGTGTATAACATTTAGAAGATGCTTCATAAATGTTTGTTGATTAACTAAAATTGATATCAAGCCATTGGTAGCTGTTTTTAAAGTCTGCCCATTCAGCTAGTTCTGTTCAACTAAGTTTATCATATCTGTGCTGAGTTATATCTATTGAATTCCTGGATATAACCATTTTATAATCCATTCCAGAAAGAGTATGAAATTTGACTGGCATGACCTAGCATTGATAAAATCATACTGACTCTGTGATTGCTGCTTCTCTTTTTAAATGTTCATTAACTCAGAGACTTGTATACAATAGGTACTTAATAAATGTTTGTTTAATTGAATGTAATTAAGCCTGTCCTTGTCTCAGTTAACCTATTTCCCAATTTAGTAAAAGTTTAGATTAATAAAATTTCATTGTAGTGAGGTTCATTTGCTAAAAATATTACCTTGGCACTTCGTCAATTATTAGAAAATTAGTATCTTATATCTCTGTAATGATACTGAGATTTGAAGATCTTCCATGCCCCTTGAACTTGCTGATGTAGCAGGAAGAGGTGGAGCACAAGAATGCCTGAACAAAGCTACCATCCGTGCTGGTGAATGGAAGAAGCGGCAGCAGTGGTGGCAGTGGCAGGATGTGAACTCCTTTTTCTTCGAGCCAGTCAGAATCTCTGCTAAGGACTCTTGCTGAGGACTTCCAGGGAATAGAACTGCAGAGGGGCTGGAGCTGCTGAGAGTAGGCTGCCTGGATGCTGAGCAGTTGCCTTGAGTGAGGAGAGGAGGATCTTTTCCTGAGGTCACCTGTCCTGTTTTGAAGGCTTGAGAATGTGGGTATTTACTACTTTAACTACATGTGCCAACTTCATAACTACTGTGTTGGCTTTGACTTTCTGGTTTTGGGACTCAGTCTTCTGGTACTTGAATAAATGCTCTGACTATACTTCTCATGTAGAAAGCCTGCTACATTTTGTGACTAATAACCATATCAGCATACTTATAGTTACTGTAGGCATTATGAATGTTGCATTGCTGATACATCCTGTATGGCCAGAGAGGCAATGTGGTACATGGAATGTTGACAATGTTGGATTTTGAATAAAGAACACAAGTTCAGATTTTACCTCTGAGATCTACTAGTAATGTGATCATTGTGAAATCATTGAAACATGTAAGTATTAGGTCTTAGAGTAGTGACACTTTGGAGTACTTTGCCCATATTTTTTGGCAACATATCGGTTCCTGGCAGGAGCAGTAGATCCTGCCATTCAGCTTATAGATACTTCTTCATCTGTTAGATTATTCCTGGGGAACTAATGATGGAGGTGAATTGCTAGGACAAGCCAAGATAAATATAAAGAGCTGTAGACTGAATGATTGAGAAGAATCTTGTTATCTGTGATTGATTGCAACTTGACCCATAGAGGTTCTCTGCTCTTACCTACCTCTTTATACATGCAGAAAGTTATTTGAAGGGAAAATATTCCTCTCCAATGCTTATAAGCCCTAAGCTTCCAGGTGAGAGGTTTTGCACAGTGAACTATATTGCATTTATCTGGGGTGTGATCTTTCAAATTGATTCATCTTTCATTTTAAAACATAGGACACGATTACAAAATATTCAGCATTTACTTCTTTCCAATATGGGGATGTTTATGAAGCCTTTTTGGTTAAACCAAAAAGAAAACTCTTGAGTGGGAGGGTATATAGCCCCCTTTTAGCTAGTCAGTTCTTTGTTTTTCATTTTGGACTCAAACACCAAAACACAAATACAGAATAGAGAAAAGGAAACACAAAAACATATCACAGATTTAAATATTGAAAGATAAATACAAAGAAAACATGTTATGTATAGAAGAATATGAGATGATTCAAAACATGTAAAGATAAATTTTCATTTTAAGAAAGCTTGTATGATAAATACTACACATTGTGTTCAGAGATGCCCTTCTTTTCTTTGCTTCCTTCTAAGTTTTCTTTTTTTCTTTGCTATGCACTTTTACTTTTTTTTTGCCCTCTACCCACTAAAGACTACAATTAAGGGCAGATATCTTATTATATATAGGTATATACATACCCATATACATATATACATGCATATATAGAAACATACTGTCTCTAACAAATTCTACTCCTAATCTTTGTTTTTATATTTCTGCACATCCCTTGTTTTTTATCCCTCCTGACTCCTCTACTTTTTACTTCTACCTATTATCTTATCCTTAGCCAAATCTCATCCCAGGATCCATCACCTATCCTCCAATTCCCATAAATCTAAGCACCCTCTGTTGCCCCCTGTAATGGTAAGCAAAGAAGTACTTAGCACCTTGTTTCAGCTATTTAATTATTTAGCACCTTGTTTCAGTTCAAGTTTCTTTTAAGTCTTGCTCATGATTATTTCAAATCTTTGTTAAGAAACAGAACTTGTGAACCCCACAACTTGTGAACTGCTGTTGCTGATGCAACAGGAAGGGGCAGAATTGGGAGGAGTTAATGACTATATATAAGGAGAAGCCCAAGATGGGAGAGAGCAGAACTGAGAAGAGAATAGTTGTGGTGATAGAATTGAGAAGGGGAACTTGTGGTGGTCAGGCACTCTGTCTGTTCTGTTTGCATTGATTTTTATTTGTACAGAAGACCTGGGACCTTACTAGAAACACTGAAAGAGGATCTTCTTGTATTCTGTTTACAGAAGTCCTGGAGGAGGTATTTGGAGGTCCTGGGACAGTACTGACATTGTGTATTGAGTTATCAGACCTTATATGTAGGTCTGTGTTGATTTTACAGGCAGATAATAAATTGATCATGGTGCCGGCAATGTGTATGAAGGTTTTGGCTCTCTTTTGGCTCTGTTAAGCTTTGTCTTCCCAGAAACAGAAACTTTGAAGGACTTGCAGTAGACTAGACACTATGATTGTCATTATGGAACAGGAACTGGATGAGGAACAGAATGAGGAGCTGGATGAGGAGCTGAGAGCTGCTTTCCTTTGAATCCAGGTGATGGTTGGTTAGATTCAGGCAGGAGCTGGACCCATGGAAGAGGAACCATGGAATCTGGGAGCCAGTCTAGAGTCAAGATGGAAGATCTCTCCTTGGGTACTTAATGCTGACTGAGAAGATCATGATTCAATGTGACCTAGGGGTAGAGAACTTTGACCTTTGTACTTTATGTCCCTTAAGGAGACTTGCTCCTTAAGGATAATTGAGTTAAGGACTCACTGAATGATATCTTTTGTTTAAAAATGATGTGACCACTTTGGTGAAAACTATGTAGCCATTTTAGTGATAATTTGATATGCTCTAACATTGGGAATGCTGTACTTTGGTTTCTCTGAATGTTTTGCTTTAATTTACTGCTGAATAAATAGAGAGTTCATTATACTATGTAATCAGAGCCTTAAAGCTCTTCATAGCAGCAGTCCTCTGGAAAGCTGCATGTGCTTGGCTTTGCACCCCCTTTGACCTATTCCCTCTCCCCTCCCAGAGATCCTTACCTTGTTGTCTCCCCCCTCCCTATTCCCTTACCATTTTATTTCTTCTGAATTTAGAAGACTTTTATACCCTTTTAGATACATGTGTACTGTTTCCTCTAAACCCATTTCCAATGAAAGTAAGTTACAAGAATTATCAGCCTCCTCCCATATCTGATCTTTATCTTGCAACACATTTATATGAAATGGTTACTCTTTTTAGCTGTTCCTAAATGGTTTTTACTTTTTAAAGTCATATCATACTCATGTCTACCCTGATATTTCTTACAAACTACTCAATTATTAATGACAATCTTAGACATATATACATTTTACATATATAAAAAGTAAATGGCCCGTCATTATTGAATCCCTTGTAATAAGTCTTTGGCATGTACCTATGTTTCTTTTTGCTCTTGTATATCAAATCTTCTATTAAATTCAGGTTGTTGTTGTTTTTAACAAAGTCTCGAAAAGTCTGACAGTTGATCAAATAGCCTTTTTTTCTTTCAGGATAATGCTTAACTTTGCTGGGTATATTTTTGGCTCGAGCCCCAGTTGCTTAGCTCTTTGTATACAGTGTTCCAAGACCTGCAGTCCTTTAGTATCTCTGCTCCTAGGTTTTGTGTGATCCTAATTCTGGCACCATCATATTTAAATAGATTTTTTCTTGTTTTTTCTTTTTCTTAATATTTTGTCCTTGAGCTGGGGATTTCAGAATTTGACTATAATATTCCTATGAATTTACCTCATAGGATCTCTTTTGAGTAGTGTTCAATGGATTTTTTTTCTCTTTCTACTCAACAACCCCCACCCCCACCTTATTCTAGAGTTTCAGGACAATTTTCTTTAATTATTTCATGTATTATTTTATAAAGATTTTTTTTATCATAACTTTCAGGTAGTCTAATTATTCTTATGCTTTATCTTCTTGATCTGTTTGCCATGTCATTTGTTTTCTTTTCTTTTTTTTTAATTTTTTAATTTTTAAAGTTAACTTGTGTGTTCGCTTTTAGGTTACAAGATTCTGTTCCATAGTCACTTCAGTTATAGATTTTTCTCCCCTTCCTCCCCATCCCCCACCCGACCCCCCCATGGTGGCATACAATCATGTATAGGATCTGCAAACTCCTTCACATTGTACAATAGTCTGGTAGTATAGGTGTTATAGCCAATGGAGTGAACAATGAGAAAAGAGAAACAAAAGCCGAACATCGAAAAGAATGATAGCATGCATTGCTTCAGTCTCCATTTAAACTGATCTTTCTGGATCTTTCTCTGAAT
>JAQQSW010013425.1:0-12320 GCA_028646575.1 Pseudocheirus occidentalis
GAACTGTCTTCCTCCCACTCCATGCTTTGGTCTTTTTTGTCCATAAAAAAGGATTCTAGAGTTTTACTGCTGTTCCTAGCTTGCTTCCTTTTTCTCATGTTGGCCAGTCTATTAATTGCTTGGTTTTTTAGCTCTGTGGAACTCTGCTTCCTGGAGGGGGAAAGCTCTGTCCCAAATTACTGGGGCCCTCACAGCTGCTGGAGCTCTTAGTGGGGTGCTGCAGCCCCACCTCCCAGCCTTGGCTCACTGAAAGCGCACCCCAGGACCACCACTCAAGACCACAATCCAGATCCAGGCCACTCAACGCAAGAGCCCTTGGCCCTGATGGATCGCGTCAGTCCCCCTGCTATTTGCAGGCTGAGGTCTCTGAAGCAGCCCAGTGTGGGCAGCTGCCTCTCTCAGACGTTCCTGCTGCTACAGCCGCCTCCCACTTGCTTCCTTCCCCTGGGAGCAGTTTGGCCGGACTGAGTTAGCAAAATCCACTGACCTTTCTCTTAGCCTTTTTTTCCTTCTGGCCTGATAGATGTGGTAATTGTGCCTCCAGTGCAGCTAATTAGCTCTCCTATAGCCTGGGCTCCCAGCCCGATGCCCCAGGGCTTGACCGGGCTGGGGTTTTAGGCCTCAGGTCCCATACTGCTGGGAAGAGCCCTGCCTGCTGTGCTGCCTGTAGCAAAAGATGTTCTTTCTGTCTTTTGGAGAGTTTTGGAGCTTGAAAATCTGTTTAGCGTCCCATATTATGAGTTCTTTAGCATGTTTGTGTGGGAGCTGTGGTGCTTTGCTGCTTCTATGCCGCCATCTTGGCTCCGCCCCCCACCTACTGTGTGCTCTTAAAGATAATTCTTAATATAAGTCTTACCATCTTTGTTGAAAACTGAAATAGATGATCAATGTAATTACAAAGATTTTGCTGAATAAATTTTGCCCTTAGAGACCAGAGTGATAAATTTAATTCTTCAAAGATGAACAATGCCAGTATTGATGAACATTTGTACTTACTAGTCATTAAGTAGATGCTTGCTAAATAGATGAAATTCTTCAATGTTCCCAATATATTAGTCTTGTCACTAGTACTAAATTAGTGTAATAACATACCCTTAATTATTGTGGAGGATTGAAAGCTATAAAAGAGAATCAAAGCCACAGGTAGATACGTGAGTTTTAGAGTCATTGTGTTTTTTAAAAATTGACTTCTTAAATATTCCTTATATTTGGATGTGACACAAAGAATAGTCCTTAAGGCTGTTTATAGTGCAGTATAGAGGGAAGTCTGCATTGTGTTAATAATTCTCACCTTTTTATTTCTGATATATTTTATTTGGTGATTATTTCTGCACATTATTTACAAATGGGGTGGAGAACCTTCATCCTTGAGGCCACATGTGTCCTCCCTTTTGTTCCTTAAGAGTGACCTTTGAATCCAAACTTAATAGAACAGATCCTCTTAATAAAATGATTTGTTCTGTGAAACTTGGATTCAAAGGCTGCACACAAGGACCTAGAAAGCCACATGTAGCCTTGAGGCTTTAGCTTCCCTGCCTTTATTTAGCAACTGGAGCATAGAATAGTAATATGGTAGATTGAGATTTTTGCTTTATAGTTTATTGTGTCATCACATACCTTTTTAAAATTCTCTTCACAAGCCTTTGACATATTAACAGGGTGGATGATAGGGGGTACTATGTTCATTTTCCTTAAGTGATAGCTCATAGAGTGTTAAATGACTTGCTAAAAATCATGTTAGGTGGTAGAACCAGGCTCAACTGTTTCTTCCCTTATCAAGCCTCCATATTAGTATGCCTCATCTCCTCATTACTCTAAAAGGTACCTTACCCATTTTTATGAGATGCACATATCTGGCAGTTTGGGCATTTGATTGAGAATGGATCCATTGTCAAAATGTTTTTAAATGTGTTAAAAGGATACAAAATTACAAAAGAAGTCAATTAAATTGAAATACAGTTGCCAAGATAGTTTTACAAATTGTGATATAGTTATATATGCTTTCTTGATTTATTAAAGAACAAGAAAATGCATTTTTTTAAAAACATGTTAAAATTAAAATTTATTTTTAAGGACATTGGTGTGAAAACGGTTTAATTTTAATAAAAATATTAAACTAATGGCCTTTGACAGTATGACATCATATTATACAATAAATTGATTTCAGTTTCTTATTGGATGCTTACAAATGTTGAAATTCCCCATTTGTTAATATATGTTGATGCAAATGGAATGAAAACTTCCAAAGCTTGCCTTTATATGACTAGAATAATTTCAAAATAGTGATGAGTGTAAATGATATTTTGGATCTGCAAAAGTTGTAACGTGATTTCTGTTGGTGTCAAAATTACTGCTACTATATTTGCCTACATTCATAATTGAAGGAAATGATGATAAATTTCAGTTAGAGGTTTGTTCAGTTAGCAATTTTTTTCCCCAACCAAATTGACAGATACTTGGAAGTACTGGATTTCTTAGAATTTTTACCCTTTCTCTAAGCTGTTGTTATATTTTTCTATTTTGCTCAGAAGATAGAAGTCATCATCTCTGTACCCCCAAAACTTCTGTTTTCTCAGCACCACTTTTATTTCCCATTGACAGACTTATTCTTTATCTTCAGTCTTTTTATCTCTCTTGGTTTCTTCCCTTCTGCGTATAAATATTTGTCTCTTCTATCTTAAAAACACCTTCTACAGATCCTACTATCCTTTCTATGACACTATCATGCTTTTTTTTCTGTCTGAATTCCAAAAGAGGAATATATGCTTACTGTACTGCTTATTCACTCATCAACTCCCCCAGTGCATTCTTGCTTCTATTCCACTACTTTGCTGAATATGTTTTTTCAGTTTCCAAATATTTTTTAATTGTCAAATTCATTGGCCTTTTCTTAGCCCCTTGACTTCTCAGTAGTTGACACTGTTGTGTGATTATCCCTTCCTGCTTGTTGTTTTTTCTGTCCTCTTCTTTGACATTGTTATCTTTTTCTCTTCATATCTCTGACTACTCCTCACTCTCCTTTATTTGTGTTCCCTAAGGTTTGTTATGAGGTAATTCCTTCTTTGTATGAAAAATTTTTCTTTGGCAATCACATTCATTCTGATGGCTTCAATTATAATCCATCTGCAGATAACTCAAGAAATTTTTATCTCTAAGCCTGAACTCTTCCCCTAGGTACATTCCCTTATTTCCACTTTCCTGCTAGGGTGTCTTCTACCACATAGCTCTGAAAATCAACACATCTGAAACCATGCTCTTTATGTTCTAGCTAGAATCTTCTTCTATCTTTCTCACTAGTATTGATGACACTGCAGTTCTTTCATTCATGTAGACTTAAAAGTTTGGGGTCATTCTTTTCCCTGAACTTGCATGCCCAATCAGTGCTAAAGGCATGCTACTCATCATTTCTTATAGCACAATAGTATTCTATTACATTGATAAACCACAACTTGTTCAGCCATTCCCCAATTGATGGGCATCCCCTCAATGTCCAATTCTTTGAAAAGCACAAAAAGATCTGCTGTAAATATTTTTGTTAAGGATCCTTTTCCCATTTTTATGATCTTTTTGGAATATAGCCCTAGAAGTAGTCTTGCTGGGATCAAAGGGTTTTATAGTCCTTTGGGCATAGTTCCAAATTGCTCTCCAGAGTGGTTGGATCAGTTCAGAACTCCACCAGTAGTGCATTATTGTCCCAGTTTTTCCACATTCTTTCCAACATTTGTCATTTTTCTTTTCTGTAATATGTCAGCTAGGTTTGATGTGGTACCTCAGAGTTATTTTAATTTGCATTTCTCTAATCAATAGTGATTTATGTTCTTATAGATTTGCCTCTGTTCTCTATATGTTTGAAAAATGAGGCCTTTCTCAGAGAAACTTGCTGTAAACATTTTCTCCCAGTTTTCTGCTTTCCTGCTCATCTTGGTTGTATTGGTTTTGTTGGTGTAAAATGGAGGTTCTCAACCTGTGGGTTATGTTCAATTTGTAACAATGAAAAGACATCCTGCATATCAGATATTTACATTACAATTCATAACAGTAGCAGAATTACAGTTATGAAGTAGCAACGAAAATAATTTTATGGTTGGGGGTCACCACAACATGACGAACTATATTAAAGGGTTGCGGCATTAGCAAAGTTGAGAACCACTGGTGTAAACCTTTTTAATTTGATGTAATCGAAATTACCCACTTCCCATAATGCTCTCTATTTCTTGTTTGGTTATAAATTCTTCAGTTATCCATAGATCTGACAGGTAGACTATTTGTTGCTCTTCTGATTTGCTTATAGTGTCACCCTTTATGTCTAAATGATGTACCCATTTTGACCTTATCTTGGATATTGCTCCATACCTATACCTGTTGTTTTACAGTTTTCCCAGCTGTCTTCGTCCTTTCTATTTCCATTCATATTTGTTTGGTTACTTTGGGAAGAACTCTTTCAATTCCGAGAATGAGATCTGAAGTCAAATTCAAAAGATTTAGAATCAATGAGAGGAGAAGTGGAGGCAGTGAGTTTAGATGGTTTCTCTAAGAGTTTAACCAAAGGGAGACGTGATAAAGGACAGCAGCTGGTAGGGATGATAAGGTTAAGTTAGGGTTTTTCTAGAATACTGGAGACATGTGTATATTCATAGGGATCTTCACAAGAGGAAAGACTACATCTTAATGTGAAATGGGGGCAAAGGAGGAGAATAGTGGGGGAAAGCCATTTGAGTAACATAAAATGAGGAGGGAGCTTTTTGGCAAATGAACTAGTTTTTTCAGTAAATGATGAGATAGATAGCATTCTTAGCTGAGAAGAGTGCTAAAGAAGATTTGAAAAGGGAAGAAAAGTTTTAGAAAAGCCACTGTAGTAAGTGGGGTAGTGAATGAATTAGGGAAGTGTAAAGAAATTGTTTTGATGCAGTGAGGGTCCAATTGAGAGTATGTAACAAATTTTTAGTGGACCCAGTCAGCATTGTTTTGAGATTTTCTCCAGTTCTATTCAGTATTATGTGAACAAAAGCAAAGGCAGTGAATGACAGGCGGTTTCCAAAGTTGGAGTTTGATACAACATGATTGGTGGCATGACAAATAATTTGAGGAAAGAGCATATAGAGTTGAACTGGGTCAAAATAGGGAAGAAGAAATGAGAATTTAGCTAGTATGGGGTGAGGGTCTAGGAAAGGATTGTTGAAGGATTCGATCACAATGAGGAGGATGAGCAAGGTTAGGCATTGAAATGCAGAGGAAGAGGACATAATAAGATCAGATAAGGAAATTTCATATTTTATAAGCATGAAAGTTGAACGCTTGTGGGTAATGATATTCCATAATGGTATGTCCAAATCTTTGTGTAGCTGAAATGGAGTATAGAGGAGTAGTTTATGAGAGTTGAGCAGATGGGGAACTGGTAAGTTAAGGTCTTTGAGGAGTATCAATATGTAGTTGAAGTGTCCTCGTATGAAGGCAGGACTTTAGGCAAAGAGAAAGACAAGGAGCCAGAAACTGGGAGGAAGGTGAAAGTCTTAGGCTTGGATAATGGCCTTCAGAATGTTAATTGGGTGACACAGTTGAGTCATACACTTTCCTTTTCTTTTTATCTGATTTAAACATTCATAGGTTTTAAAAAATTTTATTGATATCTTTTATTCTTAACATTACCTGTACTTCCCAGTGTAACCCTCTTCTACTTCTCTCTGAGAGCTACACCTCTTAACCAAGAATAAAACAGAAAGATGAACCCAACTGAACCGACCAACCTAACTAATCACATTGTAAAAGTCTGATATTCTTTGTAGCATCCACAACCACAGTTCCTTGATTCTACAAAGGAGGCCTCTTTTTGGAGGCCAGTCTTTTCATTTTGATTACTTACTGTTCAGTTTCAGCTTTTGGTTGTTATTCTTTCCATTTGCATTGTTACAGTCATTTAGCTAAACTTTCAATCATAAGTTTGTGAGTGAAAGTACAACCAGTACTAGACAGGGTGTAGTGTCATCAGGAGGGAGCAGCAAGGTGTCAGTGAATATCTTAAGATCAAAAGAATGAGAAAGAAAAAGCTTTACAATTAAAGCAAGTTTGTTAACTGTGGAGCAGGGATTAATTATGGAAAGCATAATGGAAGGGGGAAGGTAGATTAGGAGTGTGATATTGAAAGGATAGGGTTGAGGATGATGGAAATAAGGGAGTGGGTAGTTTGGAATGATGTATGGCATTTGTCCATCAACTAGAGATTCAGAATCTCTCAGAGATTCTTTGACAGATTAGGAATGTGGCATAATAAGTCCAGGTAGTTGGGTGAAGATGATGGCCTCTGAGCATTGGAGAAGGCCCTGGAAAAAAGAGACTTGAGGTGGTTACCTAGCTCAGGGCTTGATAACAGGCTTAGTGGATATATTCTAGAGGAAAGAGATAGACTGACTGTCTTATGCTGCCTTGTCATAAACGATGTTGCCTCTTCAGTGTGGGTCCCAGCATGGCATCTAATTTAAGATGCAAAAAATGGACATAGCTGTCACACTTCTGCTTTCCATGAAAAACATCCTTAGGGAGAATGTTGCTTTCTGTGGTAAATTTTAAGAGCTGTTAACCTGGTTTACAAACAGGAAAATAACTATGGAAGACTTAATGGATGTTTTAGTAAGATAAGAAATCATGCTCATATTGAATATTATATACAGTGTGTTATGTTGTGTACTGTATGAGTTTGAAAGAATTGTCAAATAGTCCATCTCTGGAGAAGTTTTAGCTTTCTTATGATTTTGAAGAACTTGTAACGTTGATTTTTACCACCCCTTCCTCTCCAGAGTCATCTCCCCTTTCCAGTTAACAGTTTATCAGTAGCTTCACTGTCCTTTTAGGCTTACAGACTTAGAATCTTAATTTTTTTACTGTTTAGAAAAAAAATATATAACCAGTCACCAAGTCCTATATTCTCTTAATTCTAAAAATCTTTTCTTTGATAGCATTGCTTCTGCCAGAGACTAAATCTTTGTCATCCAAGTCTGGATTATTTAGCATCCTAATTGGTCTCCCTTTCTTTTCCTTCTAAAATCAATATTCTGAACAAAAGTTTATAAAACTTTATAAAATTACACTTTGACCTTGTCCTACCCAAATGTGAAAACTACCTATGAACTTTGTATACCCTCCCCTGGCCTTGGTTTCAGTAATATCCTGGTTTCCTTCTTACCCATCTAACTACTTCAATGGCTTATCTTTTTCCTCTTCCCTTTGAAATGTGAGTATCTCCCGAGGTTTTGTCTTGACCTTCATCTCTATTTCTGTTTTTTTTTCCTTTTTCTGTTCTCTTTTCATATATGTAGTCTCTCCTCCTGAGCTTCACTGCTGTGTCTAAAGCTGCTTTTTGGGTGTCACTAGGATGTCTTACGGTAACAGCACCTCAAATTTAACATATTCAAGATTTGACTCACAACTTTCCCTCCTAAATCAACCCCTTCCTCGCAAATTCTTTAGTCCTGTTAATGATACCTTTTAGTCACCAGCCCTGAAACCTTCAAGGCATCTTTGATACTTTCCTCTTCCCTTACGTTAAAGCATTTGCCAAGTCCTGTTGATTCTACCTTTATACATCTCTCTGGCTCTCTCTCTGTGTCTCTCTGTCTCTCTCTGTGTCTCTCTGTCTCTCTCTGTCTCTCTCTCTCACACACACACACACACACACACACACACACACACACACACTCTCTCTCTCTATCCCTTTCTCTCAACTTGGATGGTCACCCGCTTCAGGACCACATCCTTTCCTTGCATTATTGAAATAGCCTACTAATTGGTCCTCTTGTCTCCAGATTCTCTTCTGTAGTACTTCTGTCACACATCTGTCAAAATTACCTACCTGAGGTATTTTAACTATGTCACCCCCATATCAGAGGCCTTCAGTAGCTCTGTTTCCTAAGCTAAAAATACAAACTCCTTATTTTACATTTTGTTGAATCGTGGGCACATGCAGCATGTAAAGCAGGTTAGTAAATATAAGATAATTTGAGGAGAAAGAAAACTCAATTGTAGAGAACAAGAAAAAAATAATAAGTGTCACCTGTACCGGCCTGAAGGAAACTAGAGAGTCTGAGAGTTCAAAGATTTGAGACAAATGTGCTGTTAAAAAAAAAAATCACTAACTTAATGCCATTCCTTTGTATAAAGATTTAAGTGTGTGTAAGGTTTTAATAATACTTATTTCAATAGTCTTCGGTTCACCTATTTGAACAACTGAAATAGTATTCTTAAAAAGTATACATAGAAGACAGAGAATCTAAGGAGGTGTGGGAATGCTAACAGGGGTGGAAGATAAAAATTCAGATTTTGAGAAGAGCTAATAGGCTAGCTTCTATGGAATAAGAGAGTACATGAAGGGCAGTGATATGAAATACATTTAGAAGGCTAAGTAACAGCCAGATTATGGAATACTTTAAATGTAAGCTGGGTAAGGAATTGATGCAAAGGTAGTAGGGTTTTACTAAAGCTTTTTTGAACATTTGTGCTAGGGCTATTAATCTGATAGCTTTGTGGAACACTGTGTAGAGAGAAATTTGGCAACTGATTCTATATGGAGGGGAGGGTAAGGGGAAAGAATAAAGAAATAGAATTTTCTCATACCGTTACTGACTTACAGAATTTTGTGGAAGTTTTTTTAAAAAATAGCTGACACTTAAAAAAATCACTACTCTTAGACTTTGATCAGGAAATAGTCAGGCAGTTATTGAACTGGAATACTCTTCTGTGACTCATCTGTTATGCCAGTATAGCCTTTAAAAGTCCATTTTTCTAGTGTTGTAATTGGCAGTGCAATGTTTGTTTCTATGTAATTGGTATATGCTGGTGTACAAATAGAAATTGTCATTGCCCAGAAGGGTGTGTCTAACTTGTTACTTTGTACTCAAATTGGACTAACTAGGCTGGGGTTTGGGTTTAGAATGTAGGCCATAAAATTAGACGTGGTCAGCTCCTTTGAGTGCTTAAAAAGGTTCAGTTTTATAAAAATAACTTGTTAAATTTAAATACATAAACAGGAAGGTGTTATTCTTATATTAATGTTACTTTAAAACTCAATTTTCTTTCATGTCTTTTTCTCTAGAAGCAAAGAAGCGGCAGTGTAAAGTTCTGTATGAGTATATTCCACAAAATGAAGATGAATTAGAACTCAGACTGGGAGATATTATTGATATTAATGAAGAGGTAAGCAAAATAGATGTTAAAGATAAATAACGTATTTTGTCTACCCTTTTTAGTACTTTGTTTAAAGGTATAAGAAAAATGTGCTTTTTATAAGTATTATTATGTAACTTAATTGCTGCCTAATTACTTTGTATAAGGATTCAAATGTATGTATGCATTTCATGATAGTAAATCCAAAAGGCTTCAGTGTTTTATAAAATCTACTTATTTGTGCAACTACAATAGTACTCTCTTTAAAAGTATGCATAAATGATTGCTTATATATATATATCTAGATCTGAATATATTCATTTTACTGAAATTGATATGTGCAATCTATGATCTTTGGATTATAATTGTTATAGTATTAATTATATATAACACTATTATAAAATTTTTTCTTTGTTTCAGTTTTCTGTTGAAATTTTTAATCAAAGTAAACACATATAAGCTCTTTAATTCTTTGTTTAGCACAGACCTGAGGGGGGGACAATAAGGTTTTTTTTTTTCTTTTAATAGAATTCAATAGCATAAACTAATTTTTAAGAATTCTGAACTTACCAAAATACCAAATAAAATTATCATTTCTACATATGAAGCCAAACAGAATAAGGATTATATATGAAGCCTAAAATCTGTTTTCCTTTTCAGTATATAAAAAATTCAGTATATGACTTTTAGAGTTTTCCTGCGTTTTTCTTTTTCCTTCTAGTCCTTTTTTTGTTCTCTTCTGTGCTTTTTTAAAAATGTCACTCTTTTCTTCTTTTCTTGGCCACTCTAATGCTGGTCTCTCTTTCTTCCACCTGGCTCTTCCGATTTAAAACAAAACACTCCCCTTCCTACCTCCCTTTTTAAACAAATATTTCATAGTCAAGCAAATTCCCACACTGGCAGATTTTGAAATTTGAGTAATTTTTGAGTAAATGTTATTCTGCAAAGTGAATGAGTTTGTGCTATAGCTTAGACTCTTAACTTTTTTTTGTGGCAGTTCTTGACATTCTGGTGAATGAAGCCTCTTGACTCCTCAGAATAATATTTTTAAATAGATAAAATATATAATATTACAAAGGAATGCAACTATATTGAAATATGGTTATCAAAAGTTGAGAATACCTTAGCCTTTGACATTTTGGATATTCATGAAAACATTTATGCTAACTAAACCCTTCCCTGCTTTGGGCACTGCCTTGGTCCCTCCCTTCAATCATCATGACCAGTTAAAATTGGTTTTTAAATATTCCCAACTTCTCTCCACTTTTCATATAGGATTGTTTTTAAAGAGAGAACATTATTTTTATAAATTTTCTTGGTAGTTATCTGTAATACAGATTCTTATTTCCAAGTATAAATTTCAAGAATTAAAAACTACAACATATTCTGTGGGGAGTCAGATCCATATGATTGTTGCCACTTTATTTCTCTGTTTAGGTTTGTTTAAATTTCAAAGAGGTTTTTATGTTAATCTTTGAAATAATTCAATCAGCAATATTGTATGTTACATACAATATCATCATATTACTACCAAATGTCCAAAAGTTCCTTGATCAGATATCGTAACTTTTACTCTGAAATTAGAGGTATAATATGATGTTTGTATAAAAAAGTGAATTTTCCAGAATTCAAATGATTTTTAAAAATATCTCTTTGGTAAAACAGGTTATATTAAATGGTGTTATCAAATTATATATGAAGCAGCATGATATTTTAGATAGGTAGCTAACTTTTATGATTCAGGAAGACCTGGGCTTGATACCCGTCTTAGACACATTCTGGGCAAGTCACTTAGCCTCTCAGTGCTTTGTAGGCAGTTTTCTAAAATAGTAAATTAAAGAGAAGGTACTGACCTGTAGGGGTAAAGGAAACAGACTCCTCTGGAGTTTCCTTTATCAATGAAGTCACAATTCTAGCCTCTTTCTCTCTTTTTTTTTCCCCTAAAGAAGATAAGCATGGAACATTAAAACAAATTTTTTTTGTTAAATTTTATTTTATTTTTTTAATTAACAGAAATCTATTTTTTTTCTTACCGCCTCTCAAATGGAGGGGGAAAAAAGTCTTTATAACATATATGCATAGTCAAGCAAAATAGATTCCTGCATTGGCTATGGCCACAAAAAATGCCTCGTTCTATACTCTTGAGTTCATCACCTCTCTGTCAGGAGGTGGGTAGCATGTTTTATCTTCATTCTTCTTCAATTGTGGTTAATCATTCTATATTTATTTATATAATATAATTTGTTCAGTCTTTCCCTAAGGTATTGGCATCCCTTAGTTTCTAGTTCTTTGCTATCACAAAAGATTTACTATAAATATTTTTATACATACGAGTCCTCTTTTTCTGTGATATCTTTGAATTATAAGCCTGGTAGTAATGTTGTAGGTCAAAGAGTAGATCTAATTTAGTAACTTTATGGGTGTAGTTCCAAACTGTTTTCCAGAATGGCTAAACCAGTTCAAAGCTTCATCAACAGTGCATTAATTTGGGGGGTGGAGCCAAGATGACGGCGTAGAAGCAGCAAAGCACCACAGCTCCCACACAAACACGCTAAAAAACTCATAAAATGGGACTCTAAACAGATTTTCAAACTCCAAAACTCTCCACAAGACAGAAAGAACATCTGTTGCTACAGACAGCACAGCAGGCGGGGCTCTTCACAGCAGTCTGGGACCCGCGGCCTGAAACCCCAGCCCGGTCAAGCCCTGGGGCATCGGGTGGGGAACCACTGCTATAGGAGAGCTGATCGGCCACACTGGAGGCACAGTTACGACATTTATCAGGCCAGAAGAAAAAAAGGCTAAGAAAAAGGTCAGTGGATTTTGCTAACTCAGGAGGAGAAGAGCGGGTCCGGCCAAACTGCTCGCAGGACAGGGAAGCAGTGGGAGGCGGCTGTAGCTGCAGGAAAGGCTGAGAACCTCAGCGGCCCCTACTGAGCTGCTTCAGAGCCCTCAGCCTGCAGATAGCAAGGGGGGCTGACGCGATCCATAAGGGCCAACGGCTCTTGCATTGAGTGGCCTGGATCTGGATCATGGTCTTGAGTAGTGCTTCTGGGGTGCGCTTTCAGTGAGCCAATGCTGGGAGGTGGGGCTGCAGCACCCCACTAAGAGCTCCAGCAGCTGTGAGGGCCCCAGCGATTTGGGACAGAGCTTTCCCCCTCCAGGAA
>JAQQSW010013426.1:0-12320 GCA_028646575.1 Pseudocheirus occidentalis
ATAATTTTCGGATTGTCTCCCCTGGATCTATTTTCCAGGTCAGTTGTTTTTTCAAGGAGATATTTTACATTGATTTCTATTTTTTCATTTCTTTGTAACTGTTTAATAATATCTTGGTTTCTCATAAAGTCATTAGCTTCTACTTGCTCCACTCTAATTCTGAAGTAATTATTCTCTTCAGAATGCTTTTGATATTCTTTTTCCATCTGGGAAATTCAAGTTTTTAAGGCATTCTCATCCTCATTGGCTTTCTGGGCCTCCTTTGCCATTTGAGTTAATCTATTTTTTAAAGTGTTGCCTTCTTCAGTCAGGTTGTTGACTCTCTTTTCATGATTTTTTTGCATTGTTCCCATTTCTCTTCCCAATTTTTCCTCCACTTCTCTAATTTGTTTTTCAAAGTCCTTTTTCAGTTGATCTATTACCTCCAGGCATTCTTCAAGTGTCTCGGAAGCATTTGTTGTGGGCTGATCCTTTTTGTCCACAAAAAAAGTTTTCTAGAGTTGTATTGCTGTTCTTATTTTGCTTCCTTTTCCTCATGTTGGCCAGTAAATTAATTGTTTGGGTTTTTTTTGGCTTTGTGGAACTCTGCTTCCAGGGTGGAAAGCTCTGTTCCAAATTGCTGGGGTTTTCCCTGCTGCTGGAGCTATTAGTGGGGTATTGCAGCCCCCCCAACTTTGGCTCACTGAAATAGCACCCCAGGACCACCAAACAAGACCAAAATCTGGATCCAGGCCCCTCGACACAAGAGCACTTGGCCCTGATCAATCAACTGAGCCCTCCTGTGGTGTCTGCAGGCCAGGGGCTATGAAGCAGCCCAGTGGGGGCAGTCGCCAGTTATAACCATTCCTGCCCTTCCACCACTGCTTCTTTGCCTTGGGGACAGGTTGGCCAAACTGCTTTTCCTCCCCCAAATTAAGTTTCAAAGTTCCACTTTCACTGACCTTCTGTAATCCTGGCTTGCTAGATGTGAAAATCCCATCTGGTGCTACAGATCTGCTCCCTGGTGTAGACTCACACTTTGGCTAAGGAGGCTTGGCTCCTCCTGGTCTGCCCTGAGGCCTGGCTGTGGTTTTGGTTTTGGGCTGGGCTTGCCTTGGCTCCCAGCCTGCTGTGGTGAGCCCCTCTTGCCATCCTGCCTTCAGTAAGAGATATGTTTTCTGTATTTTTGTGAGTTTGAGAGTCCTAGACTTTGTTGAGAATCATATTTTATGGGTATTTTGGTTGGTTGTGTGGGAGCTGCAGGACCTTGCTGCTTCTATGTTACCATCTTGGCTCTGCCCCTCAGCAATCTCACTCCCAGTTTGTTACCAACCCTCTCCTGCTGCTGCTTCAACTCTTATTCAGTGTCAAACTTTTCAGTGCAGATCGTTGCTCCTAAAATCAATCTTTGCCACTCTACAATATGCCTGGTTTATAGCCTTTATTGTTGGTAGGAAATGCCCCTGCTCTGAACCCAGACCTTAGGGCATTTAAGCTTCTCACAAGGACTTGTAATAAAGGAAAGAAGAAACAAAAAGGGAGGCATTCTTATTCATGTCACCAATTTACATAGGCAATACATAACCTACCCAACGGCTTCTGCCAAAGTGAAATGTCAAGCAATAGCCATCTCTCTCACTTGACCATTTGCACAACTCAGAGACACTTTGAAGCATGAAGGGAAAAAAAAATAGAACTGAGTGGCAGATCAGCCCTTTGGTATATCCTTGATATTTCATCTGAACCATCAATCCAATCAGGAGACTCAATCAAAACCTGAGTCTTATATAGATGGAATACAACCCACCAGAACTACATGGTCCACCAGAATAGGGCAGAGAATATGTGCACTATAAAGATACCAGATATGTTCCATGGTTTAAAAAAATACAGATACTATCTGTGAATTTTAGGGAGAGGAGCAGATTTGGAGGAGGAAGGTGTGTGTGTGCGTGTGTATGTGTACAAATTCAAATACATACACATGCACACAGCATAGCTACAAAGCTAAAGGTGTCATCACAGGTCATCTAGTCCAAAGCTCTCTTTCTACAGATTAGGAAAGGAAACTAATATCTAGAAATATTTATTAATTTACTCAAGCTATATAGTTAATGACAAGACCAGATAATTTAAACCTACATCCTCTGAATTCACATATGAAACTTCTTCCACTGTACCACATTGCCTCTAGTCCTTCTACTGCCCAGGGAAAGAGATTCTTTCCACCCACTTTGGAGTCACGAAATCTGCAGTTGTAGCAGAAGCTAACAGCACTCTCAGTCCAAAGAGAATAAGAGGTTTGAATAATTCATCAGAAGGAATTTACAAGAGCCTCTTTGTTGGCAATGGGGACATGACACTGTTGTTTTGCCAATAATCAGATGTGGGTCATAGTCTTAGGTAGCAGTCCCAGGGGAGGGAGGAGCAGTAGCACACTAGAACGTTTGGGCCACAGTGTTAAAGGGACACTTGTCACAGTTCTCACAGACCATATTATAAGCAAGGAGAGTAGTAAGCACACTTCTCTTTCGATCATGACAAAATGGATGATGTGAAAACTTATAGGTTTGTAGACATATCTTTGAAAAAAAGTTAACAAAATCCTTGAAGTTTGGGACAGTAAACCCTCCATCATGAAAACAGGGGTTTATTTAAACAAAGAATTAAAAGCTAAAAAAACTAGAAAAATCAACAAACAATATAAAAATATTCTTACCATAAACAGTTAGTATGGTGAAAAGGATGATCAAAACACACACTCAGAAGAAGATAACAAAGTCAAAGCTGCTATGTCCAAAACTTCCAAGAAAAAAATATTAGTCTCAGGCCATGGAAGAGCTCAAAAAGGATTTTTGTAAATCAAGTAGAGAGGTAAAGTAAAAATTGGGAAGAGGAGTGAGGAGGATACAAAAAAAAACATGAGGAAAGAGCAGACAGCTTGGTAAAGGAGGCACAAAAATACTGAAGAAAATAACAACTTAATAAACAGACTAGGCCAAATGGAAAAGAGGTACAAAAAGTCAATGGGAAAAATGCTTCCAAAAGCAGAACTGACCAAATGGAAAAAGAGGAACAAATAAACACTGAAGAAAAAAAATTATTAAAATGCAGAATGGGCCAAATAGAAAAGGAGGTACAAAAGCTCACTGGAGAAAATAATTCTTTAAAAATTAGAATTGAGCAAATGGAGGTTAATGACTTCATGTGAAATCAAGTAAAAAATAAAAGAAAATCAACATAATGGAAAAATAGAAGACAATGTGAAACATCTCATTGGACAAATAACTGACCTGGAAAATGGATGCAGGAGAAGTACTTTAAAAATTACTGGACTACCTGAAAGTCATGATCAAAAAAGAGCCTAGACATCATCTTTCAAGAAATTGTCAGGGAAAACTCTACTGACATCCTAGAATCAGAGGGAAGTAAAGAATCCATTGATCACTTCCTGAAAGACATCTCAAAATTAAGACTCCCAGAAATATTATACCCAAGTTCCAGAGTTCCCAGATCAAGGAGAAAATATTGCAAGCAGCCAAAAAGAAACAATTCAAATATCATGAAGTCACAGTCAGGATAACACAAGATTTAACAGTGTCTATGTGAAAGGATCAGAGGGCTTGGTATATGATACTCTGTAGGGCAAAGGAGGCAGAATTACAACCAAGAGTTACCTACCAAGCAAAACTGAGATAATCCTTCAGGGAGAAAAATGAATATTCAATGAAATAGAGGATTTCAAGCTTTCTTAGTGAAAAGACCAGAGCTGAATAGGAAATTTGTCTTTCAAATCCAAGACTCAAGAAACAGAAAGGTAACCAGGGAAGAGAAATCACAAGAGACTTAATAAGGCTAAATAGTTTACATTCCTACATCAGAAAATGATACTTGTAATTCATAAGAACTTTCTCATTATTAAGGAAATTAAAAAGAGTATATGTATATACATACATACATATATACATTCATATGTATATATGTGTATATATATGTGTATACACACACACACACACACACACACACACACACACATATATATATATATATATATACACAGAGAGAGAGGAGATTAGGGAGGGAGGGAGAGAGAAAGGGAGGGAAAGAGAAAGAGAACAAGTGTGAGTTGGATATTAAGGGATGATATCTAAGAAATATAAAATTAAGGATTGAGAAAAGAATGCATTTGGAGAAAGTGAAAGGTAGAATGGGGCAAATTATATCACATAAAAGAGGCAAGAAAATCTTTTTACAGGGAGGAAAAGACAGGGCAGGAGAGAGGGAGTGAATGAGTCTTACTCTCATATAAATTGGCCCAAAAAGGGAATCATATACTCACTTAATTTGGTATAGAAATCTCTTACCCTACAGAAAAGTAGGAGGGGAAAGGGATAAAAGAAGGTAGAAATGATGGAATGGAAGACAGATTGGGGAAGACAATAGTCAGAAGCAAGACATTTTGAGGAGTTACAGAGTGAAAAAAGAGAGATGGTAGAATAAAAAGAGGGGGAAAAGATGGAATGAAATATTATTAGTGATAGTAATTGTGGAAAAATAATTTTTGAGCTAAGTTTCTCTGATAATTGCCCCATTTCTCAAGCATCATAGAAAACTTAACCAAATTTATAAAAAAAAGTCATTCCCCCACTGATAAATGGCCAAATAAATTAATAATTTTCCAGTGAAGTAGTTAAAGCTTTCTATAGACATATGAAAAATGCTCTGAATTGCTATTGATTGGAGAAATGCAAATTAATTATTTTTCTGAGGTATTACCTCAGATTAATAGGAAAGAAAAAAATGACACATGTTGGAGGGGATGTAAGAAAAATGCCATATTAATACACAGTTGGTGGAGTTGTTATGATTCAACCATTCTGTAGAGTAATTTGAAACTATACCAAAAAGGCAATAAAACCAAATGTACCCTTTGACCTAGTACTATGACTCCTAGTTGTTTATTCCAAAAGAGAAGAAAGAAAGCAAAAGAATTTATAAGTGCAAAAATATTTACAATAGCTTTTAATTTTTTTTATTGATTTGCTTGTTTTTTAGTTTACACAATTCAGTTCCACAGTCCCTTGAGTTTCAAATTCTCGACCCTAACTTCCCTTCCCCCTGCCACCAGTGGCATGTAATCAAGTATAGGATCTGCAAATATTATCACCTTAGACATTGGTCTTGTTGTATACAAGGGCTATAACCATTGTAAAGAACAATAGGAAAGAGGAAACAAAACCAAATGTGGAAAAGAAAGAGAATATGTAGTTTAATTCAGTCAGCATTTAAACTCTGTTCTTTCTAAATCTTTCTCTGAATGGAGAGATCTCCTTCCATCCTGAGTCTTTTAGAGTTTCCTTATAACCTTACATTGCTGAGAAGAGTCCAGTTTATCAAAGTTGGTCATCACACATATGCTGTGTGTAATTGTGTACACATTCGTCCTGGTTCTGCTCTTCTCACATAGCTTGAGTTTATATAAGGCTCTCCAGGTAAATATGACCCCATTTCTTATAGCACAATTGTATTCCATTACAAACATACACCACAACTTGTTTAGCCATTTACAATTTGATGAGCATCCCCTTAATTTCCAGTTTTTTGCCACCACAAACAGAGCTGCAATAAATATTTTTGTACATATGGTCTTTCTCCCACTTCTATGATGCCTTTGGGATGCAACACTAGAAGGGGTAATACTGGGTTAATTGGTATGCAAATATTTATAGCCCTTTGGGCATACTTCCAGATTGCTCTCCAAGATAGTTGAATCAGTTCACAACTCCACCAACAATCCATTACTTTTCCAATTTTTCCACATCCTCTCCAGCATTTGTCTTTTGCTTGTTTTGTCATCTCACCCATCTGACTGGTGAGATGTGGCATCTCAGAGTTGTTTTGATTTGCATTTCTCTAATCAACAGTGATTTAGAGCATTTTTATATATGTTTATAGATATCTTTAATTTCTTCCTCTGAAAACAGACTTTTCTTATGCTTTGACCATTTATCAATTAGGGAATGACTTGTATTATTGTAGATTTGACTCAATTCCCTATATAGTATAGAAATGAAGCCTTTATCAAAGACACTGGTCATAAAAATTCTTTCCCAGTTTTCTTTGTTTGTACAGAAACTTTTCATTTTAATGTAATCAAGATTATCCTTTTCTTGTTTCATAATGCTCTCTAACTCTTGTTTATTCATAAAGTCTTCCCTACTCCATAAAGCAGACATTAAACTATTCCTTGCCCCCCCCAATTGCTTACATTATCAGCCTTTGTACCTAGAGCATGCACCCATTTAGACTTGATTTTGGTATATGATGTTAAATAATGGACTATGTCCGGTTTCTGTGATATTATATTACAGTTTTCCCAGGAGTTTTTGTCAAATAGTGAGCTCTTATCCCCCAAATTGGAATGTTTAGGTTTATCAAACAGTAGATTGCTATAGTCATTGATTGCTGAGTCTCATGCACTCAATCAATTCCTTTGATCCACTATTCTATTCCTCAGCCTGTACCAAGTAGTTTTGATTACTGTTGCTATATAATACAGATTGAAATTTGGTATGGCTGGGCCATCTTCGCTAGCATTTCTTTTCATTACTTCCCTTTATATTCTGGATCTTTTGTTCTTCCAAATGAAATTTTTTACTATTTTTCTAGCTTGATAAAGTAAATTTTTGCTAGAATGATTGGTATGGCATTAAATATGCAACTTGCTTTAGGCAAAATTGTCATTTTTATTACACTAGCTTGATGCAGCCATGAACAATTGATGCTTTTCCAATTAGTTATATCTGACTTTATTTGTGTGAAAAGTGTTCTTTAGTTGTGTTCATATAGGTCCTGGGTTTGTCTTGGCAGGTAGATTCCCAAATATTTTATAATGTCTACAATAACTTTAAATGGGGTTTCTCTTTCTATCTCTTGCTGTTTGACTTCATTCAAAATATATAGGAATGTTGAAGATTTATGTAGGTTTATTTTATATTCTGCAACTTTGCCAAATTTATTTACTGAATCAATAGCTTTTTTACTTGATTCTCTAGGATTCTCCAAGTATATCATCATATCATCTGCAAAGAGTGATACCTTAGTCTCTTTTTTGCCAAATTTGAATCTTTTGATTTCTTTTTCTTCTCTAATTGCTTCTGCTAATATTTCTAGTACCAGACTGAATAAGTGGGGTGATAGTGGACATCCTTGTTTCATCCCTGATCTTATTAGAAATGTTTCTAGTTTATCCCCATTACATATAATACTTGTTGATGGCTTTAAATAGATTCTACCCATAATTCCAAGGAAAACTCCATTTATTCCTGAACTTACTAGTGTTTTAAATAGGAATAGATGTTGTATTTTGGCAAAAGCTTATTCTGCATTTATTGAGATAATCCTGTGGTTTTTGCTAGTTTTGTTGTGGATATGATCAGTGATAATGATTTTCCTAATATTGAAACATCCTTGCATTTCTGGAATAAATCCTACCCATTCAAAATGCATTATTATTGTGATAAGTTACTATTGTCTTTTCACTAATATTTTATTTAAAATTTTTGCATCTGCCTTTGTGAGAGAGATTGGTCTATAATTTTCTTTCTCTGTTTTATCTCTTCTGGATTTATGTATCAGTACCATATGTGTGTCATAAAAAGAATTTGATAGGACTCCTTCTTCACTAATTTTCCCCAATAGTTTGTTGAGTATTGGGATCAATTGTTCTTCAAATGTTTGATATAATTTGCTAGTATATCCATCTGGCCCTGGAGATGTTTTTTTTTTTCCTAGGGAGTTCGCTAATGGTTTGTTCAATTTATTTTTCTGACATGGGAATATTTAAGTCATTTACTTCCTCTTCAGTTAATTTGTGAAATTTATATTTTGGTAAATATTCATCCATTTCATTAAGATTGTCAAATTTACTGGAGTACAATTGGGCAAAATAATCCCTAATAATTCCTTTAATTTCCTCTTCTTTGGAGGTAAATTTACTGTTTTAATTTTTCATGCTCATGATTTGTTTTTTTTTAAATCATAATGAGTAAAGGTCTATCAGTTTTATTGTTTTTTTTTCATAAAACCAGCTCTTAGTTTTATTAGTTCAAAAATTTTCTTTATTTCACTTTTATTAATCTTTCCTTTGGTTTTAATTTTTTTCTAATTTAGTATTTAATTGGGGATTTTCAATTTGTTCTTTTACTAGCTTTTTCAATTGCATGCCCAATTCATTAACCTCCGTTTTCTTCAATTCATTCATGTATACATACAAGATTATAAAACTTCCCATAAGAACTGGTCTTGCTGCATCCCGCAAATTTTGGTATGATGTCTCATTATTGTCATTCCCTTGAATGAAGTTACTGATTGTTTCTGTAATTTCTTGTCTGACCCACTCATTTTTTAGGATTAAATTATTTTCCAATTAGTTTTTTGTCTATCTTTCCATGGCCATAATTGATTTTTATTGCATCATTATCTGCATATGAAACATTTAATATTTCTGCCTTTCTCCACTGAATTTTGAGTTTTTTAGGATTTAGTACATGATAAATTTGTATGTCTGTGCCTTATACCACTGAGAAGAAAGTATACTCCTTTTTATCCTGTTCATTTTTCTCCAGAGATCTATCATGTCTATCCTCTCTAAAATTCTATTTGCCTTCTTAACTTCTTTCTTGTTCACTTTGAGGTTAGATTTATCAACTTCAGAGAGGGAGAGATTGAGACCCCCCTCAAGTGTAGTTTTGTAGTCTATTTTTTGCTTTAATTCCCTTGACTTTTCCTCTAGGAATTTGGATGCCATACCACTTGGTGTATATCTGTTATGTAATGATATTGCTTCATTCTCAGGGGTGCCTTTTAGCAGTATGTAGCTTCCTACTTTATCTCTTTTAATTAGATCTCTTTTTGCTTTTCTTTATCTAAGTTAAGAATTGCTACCCCTGCTTTTTTTTTTTACTGTAGTTGAAGCATAATATATTCTGCTCCATCCTTTTATCTCTACTCTGTATGTATCCCCTTGTTTCAAATGTTTTTCTTGTAGACAGCATATTGTAGGATTGTGGTTTTTAATCCATTCTGCTAACCACGTCTGTTTTATGGGAGAGTTCACTCCAATTGCATTCCCAGTTATGATTACTATTTGTGACTTTAGCTCCATCCTATTCCCGCCTCTGTTTATCTTTCTGTTTCTTCCTTTTCTCTTCCCCTCCTTAATAGTTTTCATTTTGACCACCACTTCCCTCAGTATTCCCTCTCCTGTGTCCCACCTCTTTACCTACCTTTGCCCCTTACTACTCTTTCCCTCCCTTCTAAACACCCTCCCCCTTTTTGTACCTTCTCCCCTTACCTGTTCTACTGCCTGTAGAGCACAATAGATTATTATTTTCTTAGCAGTGTATGTTATTCCCTCCTTGAACCCAAACCAATTATAGTTAATTTTGTACAGTGCTCCCCTCCCTCCCTGCTTTCCTTCTACTTTAATGAGTTTTAGTGTCTTTTCATGTTAGGATCCTTTACTTAACTGATTATATTCATCCCTCTTTGAATCAAGACCAATGAGGATAACTTTCATATGATGCTCATCTCCCTCCTTCATTCCCGTTTACTTTAGCATGTTTTCATGCCTCTCCATGTGGCATAATCTTATCATTTCCTTTTCTCCCATTACAATTCCTTTGTTCCAGCCTAAGGGGTTTCATCTTCAGATTAGCTCATTTATACTCACACCCTCTATCTATGTACATCCCTTTTAAATGTTGCAATAATTATACAAATTTCAATATTGACAGATATTAGCTTCTCATATAGGGATATAAACATGCTCTTATTGAGTCCCAAGTTATGAGCATGTGTGTACATGTGTGCATGTATGTATATGCGTGAGTGTATGTGTTTTCCTTGTTTACTTTTTTATTTCTTGTTTGGGTCTTGTAAGTGGAGACCAGATTTTCCATTGAGTTCTGGCTTTCTCATCAGCAAAGTCTGGAAGTCCAATATTTAATTAAATGACCATCTCCTTGCCTAAAAAAACTATGCTTAGTTTTCTTGGGTAGTGGATCCCTAGTTAGAGTCCTAGTTCTTTTGCCTTATGAAATATCAAATGTTGATCCCTTCAGTCTTTTAATGTAAGTCCTGTGTAATCCTGACGGTAGTTTCACAATATTTAAATTGTTTCTTTTTGGCTGCATGCAGTATTTTCTCCTTGACTTTGTAGCTCTGGAATCTGGCTACTATATTTCTTGGAGTTTTCACTTTGGGGTCTCTTTCAGGAGGGGATCAATTAATTCTTTTGATTATTATTTTACGTTCTTATTCTAAGACATAGGACAGTTTTCTTTGATAGTCTCTTGGAGGTTGCTGTCCACTCTGCTTTTTCCTTTGTGGCTTTCTGGTGGTTCAGTAATTCTTAGGTTATCTCACCTGGATCTGTTTTTCAGGTCAGTTGTTTTCCCAGTGAGATATTTTGCACTTTCTTCTAATTTTTCAGTCTTTATATTTTGTTTGATTGACTCTTCCTGCATCATAGAGTCCTTACCTTTAATTTGACTGATTCTAAGTTTTAGTGAATTATATTCCTCAATTAGTTTTTGAATCTTCTTTTTCATATGTTCAGTTTCCATTTTATGGAGGTATTTTCTCCAGTTAAATTTTGGACATCCCATCCTAGTTCCCTGATTTTACTTTTTAAGGATTTGCTTTCTTCAGTGAGATATTTTTCCAATTTGGTCACTGTGGATTTAAATTTATCTCCTACCTCTCTAATTAGGTTATAAAAAATCTTTATTGATCCTCTCTAAAAAGTTTTTTTGGGCTTGAGACCAATTTTCCTTCCGTGATCTCCAATGTGACTATAGAGTCCATGTTGTCCTCTGAATTTGGTTGTTCTTGCTCTCTATAAAATGATTTTACGGTTCTAGATCTCATAGATTCCTTCTTCCCCATTGTATTTGCCTATTTCCTGGATTTTTAGAGCAGATATTTGCTTCTGGGTTGCATATGTATTGAGCTTTTCAGGCTGAGAGGTAGTGGTTTGGTTGTTAACCTTGTGAGATATAACCTTTGAGTGTCTAGACTGAGGCCAAGGCCAGAACTCACAGTGTTTCCCCTGAGTTACCCTGAGGCTCACTGAGTAACCTGTTTGGGAGGGGTGGTCTGGCCACGTCGGATTTCCACCTCCATATCTCTTGTCTACAACTCAGGGAAGCTCAGTGCCTGGAGGCTGGAAGGTCTGGTGCCTACAGATTTCCCAGGTTGTGCTAAGGCACACACCTGGGCTTGTGTTGTTAGTGCTTGCTGGCTCTACCCCTCTGGGCTTAGACTTTCTACTGCCCCACTTCCCCCTTCTTCAATGACTCCCAAGCCTGAGGCTGTTTCCACTAATTCAGGATTTTACTCTTGGTGGGACATTTATCTTTGGGTTTTCTAGGTCAGTAAGAGTGAATCAGAGCAACTAAGTCTTTTTTTGACATCTTGAATCCTGGAAGTTTGGTATGCAATTTGTAAACATCCAGGATGTGGGATGGTAGCCCCAGGTGAAGCTGATGTCCCTGCTGTGGGCCCTGCATTTTCTTTTACACAGCTCCTCTGTCCATTGGTGAGACCGCTGCAAATCAGCATTTTGCTGAGTGAGTTTGCTGTCTGGGGCTCCTTCTCACTATGTTGTAGTCTACTTTCTTTTTTTCCATATGCATTACTTTTTATTTTATTTTATTTTTCAGCCAAAGAAAAACAAAGTTTATTGAAAGTTCAAGTTTGCCATATGGGATGGACTCTTTTTTTTTTAAATAAATGTTTTTATTTGTTTTCTTGTTTACATCATTCGTTTTCATGAGATTTTGGAATTACAAATTTTCTTCCTGTCTTTCTCCTGCCCCAACCCTAAAACATCAATCCCACTAAAAAGCCCCTCCCCAGATCTGCTATCTAACTTTCTGGTAGGGCAGGGAGGGTCTCCCTGACCCAGCCCCTGTATATCTTAATTCCTAGTTTCAGGTATTGCAGAACTTTAAATTCTCTATTCTTTTGATTCCTCCCTTGCCACCCACCCCCACTGGAAGGATAATCAATTCAATGCAGGTTTTGGATGTGTGATTATACAGGACATCTTCATACTGGACATATTGTGACAATGATACTATGTCCCTATTTCATATCCCTCCCCCCCTTGTTCTATTCTCTACCCTGTCCCTGTCTCTTTACTGAAGTGTGTGCTTCCAGCATCCCTCCCCTAGACCCTGCCCTCCCCTCCTTCATTCCCTCTCTCAGCCCCATGCTCCCTACTCTCCTGTGTGGCATGATGCCCAGTTTAGTGTTGATGCCATTTCTTCCCTAAG
>JAQQSW010013427.1:0-12320 GCA_028646575.1 Pseudocheirus occidentalis
CTCTCTCTCTCTCTCTCTCTCTCTCTCTCTCTCTCTCTTTTTATTTACATTTCTTTGAAACTTGGAAACCTCTGGCCAGGAGACAAGGAAATTTGAAATGAGGAAGCCCCAGGTTAAATCTATATGGTTGACTTCAGGGTAAACCTTAGATACTGTGATATGATGTTAACAAAAATGAATCCTTGACCTCAGCAGGAAGAGCAGTTAGCTAGGAGTTAAGGGACCTGGATTCTTGTCTTGGTTGCTGCAGAATAGCTGTATGACCTCAGACAAGTCACTTATCATCTTAAACCTTCGTGTACTTTTTGGTAAATTGAGGTGGTTTGACTAGACAGATTCTAAGGCTCCTTCTGGCTCCAGGAGTCTAAAAATCAAGGCTTTCTAAGAATCTGAGAATGTGCCTTAGTTTGAAATTCCTTGAAAGTCAGTAGGCTCTCTATCAGATCAATCATTGTATCTCCTATGCCTAGTATAGTGTTTTAATGAAGGTGCTTAATGGGAATTTTTTTTAGTTAAATTCAAATTATGCTAAAAGTTAAGTGTATTTTATTAAGATTTTAAGGGTTTGTGATTTCATTGGTGTGGATTTTCCTCTTATTGATGTGGATCAGAGCCCTTCCCTAACCCAGTAATTTAGTAGATGGCCCTTCATGTGTTGCTGTGATTCCAGAGTCACCATCACTACCATCTTATCTCCATGTGGCCTCTCTCCATAAGCCTCTCTCTACTTAGTGAGGCTGACACTCAAATGGCACACATTCAGTCCATCATTCACCAGACCTCCTTTACTCCAAGTTTCTCCAGCTTGGTGAGATCATGGGATTTAGAGATCAAAAGGAATTTAGCAATTATTTACTCTTCTCTGTTAGGGCATATAGTGATGCAGTAGATGGCGCATTGGCCCAGAAATCAGGAGGACTTGAGTGCGAATTCAGTTTCATATATTTACTAGATGTGTGATTCTAGGCAAGTCACAACCTGGTTTTCCTCAGTTTCCTCATCTGTAAAATAAGCTGGAGAAGGAAATGGCAAACTACTCCAGTATTTTTGCTAAGAAAACCCCAAATAAAGTCACTAAGAGCTGGACATTACTAATCAACAGCAACAAAAAATCTTCTCTGACAGGGCTTATACTCTATTAGCATGACTTTCGCCACCCTAAGTCTTTTTTTTTTTTTTTGGAAGCGGGGAAGGTAGGACAATAACTTGCCCAAGTTGACACAGCTAGTTTTGTTTTAAGTGTCTGAGGGTAGATTTGAACTCAGGTCCTCCTGACTCCAGGGTTGGTGCTCAATTCACTGTGCCACCTAGTTGTCCCCACCCCAAATCTCTTTTATGAGAGGGTGTACTCAAGCCGGGTCCAAGGATTCCAGAGAGCTAATTATAAAATTTTCAGTGTGAACCTTTATACTTAATTAGGTGAATACTACAAATCAGGTTTAATTGATTATTGATTGTCTAGGCTTCAGAAAGTGACGGAGAAAATGTTGGTAATGTCTGTTAAACCAAAAAGTGAGTCCAGGATTTCCTCAGAGGTCCAGTTGTTAAATATTCACCAAAATTTATTGTTCAGTTGTGTCTGACTCTTGATTATCCCATTTGGAAATTTCTTGGCAAAGATACTAGAGTGGTTTGCCATTTCCTTCTCCAGCTTATTTCACAGATGAGGAAACTGAGGCAAACAAGGTTAAGTGATTTGCCCAGGGTCACACAGCTAGTTAGAGTCTGAGGCTTGGTTTGAATTCAGGAATTCCTGACTCTAAGCCCAGTGTTCTATACACTGGGCCACCTACCTGCCTTTATACAGCATGGAGCTCCCACAAAGAAAGGAAATAAAAACCCACTTAGTTGAAAGCTGGGTATATTTAGCTTTCAGTTATTCAAATATATGTTTACATACTCTTCAGCTCTGCCACAAACTAATCTTCAGAATAAGATGCAAATTCATTCACTTTTGTGCTTTATATTCATAGCCATTCATTTATGCTAATGGAAAAGTAAGATGCTTAATTCCTTCTAATAACCTGAATTTTATGTGACCAAACTTTTGATATTATCCTTGTGGATAGAAAGATTTGAATCAGAGGATAATACAGCTGGGATTATTCAGAAATGGCTGGTCATCAAATAGTGATTGCATGTACAGACCTGTATTTCAGGAGGGTTCTTGGGCATGCTTCACTTCCCTAGCAACTTAACTCTCTGTACTTCCCCTTCTGCTTGATAGCCAGTGGGTGCTAGCATAGATATTCCCCCAAATTTGAAATTTCCGTTATGTGTTATCTCCCTCTCCCACTAGAGTGTAAGCTTCTTGAGGTTGTTGTATTTGCATCCTTAATACTTAGCTTAACATCAGGCAAATATTAACTGTCTCTCTGAGTGTCTATTGTCAACAATTCAGAGAACAAATCTTCAGACCAGATAGAAAGGGAAGAGAATTAAAGAAGAAAACAGGGCAAAGAAATTTTTCTTATGGGAAAAATAGTATAGAGGAAACAACAGAAGGGAAGGAAGTTAGAAGGGCAGAAAGGAGATAGAATTTTGAACCCGCTTAACTAAGAGGAGAAAAGGAAGGCGGAAAAGGGAGAAGAATTAAATAAAACAAAAGAGAATTCAGTTATTTCAACAAATCTCCAAAATTAAGAAAAGAGACAATAAAGGGAAGGGAGGTGGTATAGGGAAAGATAGTTTAGGAATAGGGCTCTACTTCTGACTCTCCAGACTTTGCTACCATACCTCAGCTGCCTCAGGACCTGGGGCCTTCTTAAACTGGAACATCCCTTTGTCATGTGAGTTTCCTCTTATTGGTGAGCTGCTCTTGGGATGTCCATTTGGAGCAGGGTGTCCAGGCTAACCGTCTTTAATTCTTCTCTGGGCTTCACTTCTGACTTTTTGGATGTTGTCATCATACTTGAGGTGCCAAAGTAACTGGGGTCTGCTCACAATGGAACATTCATGGCCATCATGACCTCACCCTGAAACACTCATCTGCCATGCTGATTCGCTTTTCAAATTCTGACGAGGCATTGTTTCTGGCTTTCCAAATTTCAACCCCATTCCCTAATGTTGACCTTCTTTTAGCTCACTTTGTGTGCTTTCTTCACTGATTAGGCTGTAAGTTCTAATTTGAATGAAGGAATTGCCTTTCTTTATTCTTCTCAACATTTGTCACAGAGTCTGGCACATAAATTTGTGCTTGTTTCCTTCCTTTCATGACAAGGAGAAAAGTACTATTTTGACTAAAAGAAGGGATAAGAAACTCCCCTCCAAACAACTTTAAAATAACACCTCAAATAAAATTTTGGAGCAGCAGAATCAACAAAACATCAGAGTGAGACATTTTTCCTTCTGTTGACAACTTAGGAAGTCATCAGGATAGGTCTGTAATACTAGGTACCTGCTGGAGTCCACATGACCAGGTACAGGCCCCTGGAGGCAGTGGCAATAAACAGTGGAAGCAGCCACTTTGGGAGCTTGCATCCAGCTGGACAACTTGTCAGAATGAGATTACAGGGGACCCTTTGCAGGCATTAGGTGCAGCTAGAGCTGGTTGGCACCTCTATTGCCCACATGCAGTTCTGTGTCACGGTTCCAGGGTGGAGAGGAGCACTTAGGGTGGGTCACTAGGGAGCAGGGGACCTAATCTCAGTTACAAAGAAGACACAAGAACTAGAGTCTGTAACTGCAGGAGAAGAAGGGACCTGGTTACAATTACAGAGCCAAGAAGAGCTCTACAGCTTGTGACTGTAGATCGAGGTCTTCCTGAGTAAAAATAAGAGCATAAATCAAGAGAGCAGTGACTGCACTCTACCCAGTTCATATCTCTTTGGGAAGCATTGAAAACTTGCAGACCACAAGAACTAGTTCTGAAAACAGAAGCATATAAAAGTCTGAAGCTTGGGACAGTGCCTACCTACCCCCCAGGTGAGTAGAGACTAACATTAACATAAAGTTCAAAGTCAAGATATAGGTTGAGAAAAATGAACAACCAACAACAAAAAAAGACTTGACCATAACAATATACTATGGTATCAGGGAAGACTAAGACAAACTCAAAAGAAGACATCAAAGTAAAAACAACTACAACCAGAACCTCAAATAAAAATGCTAATTTGATCCAAACTAAAAAAGAATTCCTGGAAGAATTAAAGGCAGGGATTAGAGTAGTAGAGGAAAAATTAGGAAAAGAAATGAGAGTGATTCAAGAAAATTCTGAAAAGGGAATTAACAGCTTGGTAAAAGAGGTGCAAAAAGTACTGAAGAAAAGAACTCCTTAAAAAGAAAAATTGATCAATTAGAAAAACGTGTAGAAAAGTTCACTGAAGAAAGTAATTCATTAAAAAATTATAAATGGGTAAGTGAAGTTAATGACTCCTTGAGACATAAACAATAAAATGAAATGAAGAATGCAAAAATAGAAGAGAAATATTACATCAGAAAAACTATTGGTGTTGAAAATAGATTGAGGAGAGATGATTTAAAATTTTCCTGAAAGCCACCATAAAAAACCTAGATGTCATATATCTAGAAATTATCAAAGAAAACTGCCCCAATAGCTTAGATGTAGAGAATAAAATAGAAATGGAAAGAACCTACTCATCACCTCCTGAAAAAAAAAATCTCAAAATTTAAACTCCCAGGAATATTCTGGCCAAATTCCAGAGTTCCCATTTCAAAGAGAAAATATTTCAAGCAGCCAAAAAGAATTAATGCAAATACTTTGGAGCCACAGTAAGGATCACACAAGATTTAGTAGCTTCCAGGTTAGAGAAGTGCACTTGGAATATGATATTCCATAAGGCAAAGGAAGCTAGGATTATAACCAAGAAGAACATACCTAGAAAAACTTAGGAAGATCCTTAAGGGTAAAAAAAGATAATTAATGAAATAAAGAAGTTTCAAGCATTCCTTATAAAAAGACCATGACCACATAGAAAATTTGGCATTCAAAGAGAAGACTCAAGAGAGACATGAAAAGATAAATATGTAAGAGAAATCATAAGAGACTCAATGAGGTTAAACCATTTACATTCCTATGTAGGAAGATAATAAATGTACCCTCAGAATTGTTATCATTATTAGGGTCATTTGAAGGAATCTGCAAAGATAGATAGTGTATATATAAGTCGATTATGTTGACGTGATGTCATAAAAAAATGAAGGGATAAGAAAAAGAGATGTACTGGAAAAAGCGGGAAGAGAAAGATAAAATAAGGGAAATTATCTCACATAAAAGATGTGCAAGAAAGAGCTTTCATAGTGGACACAAAAATGGAGGGAGCAATGCTTGAACCTCATTCTCATTGAAATTGGTTTGAATAGAGAATATACATATATACATATACACGTGTATACACGCATACATATATACACACATACCTGTACTCACACATATAATTTAGGTATAGAATTCTGTCTTACCCAGCAGGGAAATAGGAGGGGAAGGGGATAAAAGAAAGCTGGTGGATGATAAAAAAGGGAAGAAAGATTAAGGGAGTCAGTGATCAGAAGCAAAACAGACTTTTGAGGAGGGTAAAGATAAAAAGAGAGATAAAGATAAACTGAAGAAAATTGGATGAAGGGAAACAGAGAGTTAGTAATCACAACTGTGAATGGGATGAGCTCACCCATAAAACAGAAGCAGATAGAATGGATTAGAAACCAGAATTCAACAATATGTTGTTTACAAAAGACACACTTGAAATAGAAAGACACACAGAGTTAAAATAAGGAAATGGAACAGAATCTATTATGCTTTAGCTGAAGGGGAAAAAAAAGCAGGGGGTAGCAATTATATCAGACAAAGCAAAAGCAAAAATAGACCCAGCTAAAAGAGATAATCAGGGAAACTACATTTTTGATAAAAGGTACCATAGACAAAGTAACATAAAACAATTTTACAGCAAGTTTCTCTGATAAAACCTCTTTTCTCAAATATATAGGGAACTGAGTCAAATTTATAAAAAGAACAATTCTCTAATTGGCACATTGTCAAGAGATGTGAACAGGCAGTTTTCTGAAAACATCAAAGCTATCTGTAGTCATAGAAAAAATGCTCTAAATTACTATTGATTAGAGAAATGTAAATTAAAATAACTCTGACTTACCACATTGACCCTATCAGAAATGACAAATGCTAGAAGGGATGAGGGAAAATAAGTACGCTAATAAACCATTGGTGAAGTTGTGAAATGGTCCAACCATTCTAGAAAACAATTTCTAACTATGCCCAAAGGCTATAGAATTCTACATACCCTTTGACCCAGCAATACCATCATTAGGTCTGTACCCAAAGAGATCAAAGAAAAAGGAAAAAAAAAAGATCTCTATGTATAACATTTGGAGAAACTTTGTGGTGGTGAAGAACTGGAAAATGAGAGGATGCCCATCATTTGGGGAAAACTGCTGCAGAGTGAAATAAGTGGAACCAGGATATTGTAGTACATGATAAGTACAATATTATTATGATGATCAACCATGAAATAGTTACTCAAATAAGTATAATGATCCAGAACATTCCAAAGAACTCATGATAAAAATGCTATTCACTTCTAGAGGAAGAACAGATGAATTCTGAGTACAGATTGAAGTATTCCTAATTTTTCTTGCTTTTTTGTGTGTGACATGACTAATATGGAAATATATTTTGCATGAATTTACATATATAACTAATATATTGCTTGTCTTCTCAGTGGGTGAGGGTATGGTGGGAAGGAGGAAGAAAATTTGCAGCTAAAATTTTAAAAATAAAAATTAAAAAATTGATATTTTTAAAAGAGGAAGAATGCAAGAAAATTATACTACAGGCACAAATGGAGGAAATTTAAGACTAATTCTCATAACTTTAAATGCAAATGAAGTAAAACAATCCAATGAAGTTAAAGATTGGTAATATGGAATAGAAAAAAATATAATCTCACCATCTTGTTTCAAGCATTACATCTAAAAAGCAAAGGCACATTGATTCAAAATGATCGTAACATAATTTACTATGTCTCATGTAAAAGTTCCAAAGCAGGAGTTGCAACTATACTACCAGATAAAAGCAAAAATTAAAAATAACAATAGAAAGATAGACAAAAAAATTACATAACTCTTATAGGAACAATAGACCAAAAACCAAAATGCCCACTATCAATATTAAACTTCTTTGCACTAAGAACACCATCTAAATTTATAAAGGGAAAAATAACAAAATTGCAAAAATATATTAAAAAACGATCATTATAAGAAACTTTACTGTTCCCTTTAGAGTTGTACAGATTCAGTAGACAAATAAATAGGAAAAATATAAAATTGAAACAAAAAGTCTATTTGAGAGATTAGAAGTAAAAGATTTTTGGAACCTTCTGAATGGGATGAATAGAGAATATATCTCTTCTTCATCATTACATGACACTTTCACAAAAATTTACATTCCCTTAGAGCACAGAAAAATATCGAAATACCGAATACATCACTTACAAACTTATTGTGATCAAATAATTCAGGAGTATGAATAATTAGACATAGAACTAAAGGGAGACCTGATATAATCTAAATGAATAGGTCAGGAACAATCATATAAATAAAAACCATGTGAAAAACAAATTGTATGATAAAATATTATGTCAAAATGTCTGGGATACAGCTAAAGCAATATTCAAAAGAAAATACATATTTTAAAACATTAACAAATAGGGGGAGAGCTGTGAGCTCTCTCTCCACCCAGCCTGCACTTGCCTCCCCCTGCCTCCAGGTGTGGCATCTCCTCTATCTCTTAAGGGTTTAAACTTGCCACTTCTAAGTTTGCTGTGGATGATGATATTGCTGCTCTTCTTGTTGACAATGGCTCTGGAATGTGAAAAACTGGCTTTGCAGAAGACGATGCCCCTCTGGCTGTCTTCCCTTCCATTGTTGGGTGCCACAGACATCAGGGTGTGATGCTGGATGTGGACCAGAAAGACAGCTATGTTGGGGATGAGGCCCAGAGCAAGAGAGGTATTCTCACCCTGAAGTACCCCATTGAACACGGTATTATCACCAACTGGGATGACATGGAAAAGATGTGGCATCATACTTTCTACAATGAGCTCCATGTGGCCCCTGAAGAGCACCCTGTGCTGTTCACAGAAGCCCCCTTGAATCCCAAAGCCAACAGAGAAAAGATGATGGAGATTATGTTTGAGACCTTCAATACCCCAGCCATGTGTGTTGCCATCCAGGCTGTGCTCTCCTTGTATGCCTCTGGTTATACCACTCGTATTGTGATGGACTCTGGTGACGGTATGACCCACACCATGCCCATCTATGAAGGTTATGCCCTTCCCCATGCCGTCCTCCATCTGGATCTGGCTGGCTATGATCTGACAGACTACCACATGAAGATCCTGACTGAGAGAAGGTACAGTTTCACCACCACAGCTGAGAGGGAAATAGTGAGTGACATCTAGGAGAAGCTGAGTTATGTTGCCCTAGACTTTGGGCAGGAGATGGCCACTGCTGCATCCAGCTCCTCTCTGGAAAAGAGCTGTGAGCTCTTTGATGGTCAGGTTATCACCATAGGCAACAAGAGGTTCCAATGCCCAGAAGCTCTCTTCCAGCCGTCTTTCTTAGGTATGGAATCCTGTGGAATCCACAAAATGACCTTCAGCTGAATCATGAAGAGTGATGTTGACATCTGTAAGGATTTGTATTCCAGCACTGTATTGTCAGGTAGTACCACCACATACCCTGGCATTGCTGACAGGATGCAGAAGGAGATTACAGCCCTTGCTCCCAGCACAATGAAAATCAAGATCATTGCCCCACCTGAGCACAAAATACTCTGTCTTGATTGGAGGCTCCATCCTGGAGTCTCTTTCTACCTTCCAGCAGATGTGGATGAGCAAGCAGGAGTATGATGAATCTGGGCCCTCCATTGTCCACTGCAAAAGCTTCTAAATGGACTGTTTGTGGTTTTTAAAATTTTTTTTTTGTCAAAAAGTGTCATGAGATGACATGATAGTTGCCCAAAAAGAGAGATGAAATTAGCATGGCTTTATTTGTGGTTTTTGTTGTTGTTGTTGTTTGTTTGTTTTTGGCACTTGAGTCAAGATTTAAAAACTGGAACAGGGAAGGTGATGAGCAGTCTAAGTATATCAGAGGCAAACCATCCCCAAAGTTCTACCCTGCAACTTCAGGACTCTGATTGTACATTTGTTTTTGTTTCTTTTTTTTAAATAGTCATTCCAAATATTGTATAATGCATTGTTACACAGTTACAAGCTTCTGTGAAGGGTGTCCTCTGCTTGAGCAAAGGAGGGATGTAACAAAGATCCAGATGGGGAGGGGGGTGGGGGAAGGTACTAGTATTGCTTTAAATGTAAATTATGTAATCCTTTTTAAAAAAAACTTTTTATATTTTCTGCCTTAATGTTCCTTTTAAAAAAAATGTCAGCCATATTGAATGCCCCCCCTATATTCCCTCCATGCCCCCAGAATAGATGTGAATGAGGACTTTCATAGTCTCCCTGCAAGTTTTGAGATTGGTGCCAGTACTTGGTGGAGGGGAGGAGCTTTACCCATACACTGACTTAAGACCAGTTTAAATAAAATTGCACATGTTAAAGAAAAAAAAACAGATAGGGGGAGACAGGAATAATTGAACATGCATTTTTTCAAAATTAGAGAGCTCAAAAAAATCAAAGAGGCACAGAAGAAATGTTGTTAATCAACAGAGAAATACTTAAATTGGAAAAAGAAAAGTCTAATACAAAACTAAAAGACATTTCTTTGCAAAGATTAATAAAAAACTTTTCATCCCTTATCCAAACCAGATAAAAAAGAATGTGTAAAACAGAAAAAATAAGAAATGAAAAAATTGAAATCATCAAAAACCCAGAAGAAAAAAGAACTATTATACCTTACTACCTATAGGTACATGTAAAATGAGAAACCAAAAGTAATAGAGCTTTAGTTACAAAAATGCTAAACATACAAGCTATCAGAATACCAGATAGAGATGGCTATAAGGGAACTATCATGGCTGATGGTGAAGGGGGGGACTTCCTGGTCTGTCTGGATTTATAATTTATCTATCAATTTTTTATAGATCAATTAATATTTATACTAGGGAAATTATTCCCAAAAATTAATTAAAGAAAATACTTCAACAAATCCCTTTAATGAGATAAATATGGTTCTCATACCAAAACTAGAGAAAAACAAAACAAAGAGGATGATGGAACAATATCATTAATAAATATATTTCAAAATTAAGAAATTAAATATGAACAAAAAGATTCCATGAATTTGTTTTTTTAAAAAACCTGTTATGATCAATATGGATTCATAGCAGGAGCACAAAGATGGTTCAACATTAGGAAAACAAGAACAATTAGTCACAATTTTAAAAATACATAAAACATAAGATTATCTCAAAAAGCACAGAAAAAGCAAAACATTCATTTCAGCTATAAATCTTACTATGTATGAGCACAGAGGACTCCTTTATTAATATGATAGAAAATAATTTAGACCAAAGGCTATCAAATGCAATGGAATAGTAGTAGAAACTTTGCCAATAAATATAGAAGTTAACCAAGGATGCTTTGTTCCCTTGTCATTATTTGATATAGTTTTGGGATTGCTAGCAATATCAATGAAGTAAGAGAAAGAAATTAAAGATTTAAAAAGAGGCAAAAAAGGAAGCAAAACTCTGTGTGCTTATGGTATTATATTTTACATCAGAAATCCCAGGAAATCAATGAAGAAATTAAGACAATTAAGGACTTCATTAAAGTCCTAGTCTACAAAATATTCCCACAACAATTAACTGAATTTCTATACAGCATATCTCAAAAGTTTAGTGAAGTTTTAAGCTTTGATAGATTAAAATTGCATTAAAAATATTGACATACTCTGTATAATTATAACAAAATCCAAGAAGCAATAATAGATAAATAAATCCCATTAAAAGTCTCTAGAAAATGAACAAAATATATGGGAGTCGGTCTGCAAACTACATTTAATTGCTGCATATAAAGCCATTCTTAAAACAAACGAACAAAATCTAAATAGTTGGTGTAATATTCTGAACTTATTGCTGGGCTCAATCAATATGAGGCAAAGGTGAAAACTACCAAAGTTGATTTATAGATTTAATGATATACCCATTAAACTAACAAAAGGCTTTTGGAATTAGACAGAATGTTTAAAAATTTTGAAGGAATCAAAGATAGAGAATATGAAAGATAAAGAGGAAAAAGAAACATATGAGAGATTTTTTCATTGTCTAGTTTGTCCCATTATTTCATCAACCAGAAATAATGCGATTCAAATGTTCAATGTTTGATAAAATGGAAAACTTAAGTTATTGTGCATAAAGCTAAGCATGAGCGGCTTTTCAGATGAATGCTACTGTGAGCAGCTTTTAAGATTCTGATTACATAGTATAGTGAACACTCTTTTTAAAAATTTCAACTTTTGCTTATTTTAGTTTACATCATTCATTTCCACTAGATTTTGAGCTGCAAATTTTCTCCCCATCTTTCTGCTACCAGCCACCCCAAAACAGTGATCCTGCTGTATACCCCCTGCCCCAATCTGTTCTCTCCTATGTCCTTCCCCATCATCCCTCTGGCTTTCCAGTATGGCAAGATGGATCTCCCTGCCCCACTCCCTGTATATTTTAATTCACAGTTGCATGTAATTAATAATTATTATATATAAGTTAACATTTGATTATAGAACTTTAATTCTAGATTCTTTCCTTTCCTCCCTGGTCACACACCCCAACTGGAAAGACAAGCAGTTCAATACAGCCTGTACACATGTAGTTTCACAGAACATCTCCACAATGAATATATTGTGAGAGAATGACTATTTTTCCCTCCTTCCTATCCTGCCCCCCCCGTTCTATTCTCTACTTTGTCCCTTTCCCTTTACAGAACCGTATGCTTCCAACAATTCCCCCACCCTGTCCTCCCCTTATCATACCCCCTTCTCATCCCCATCCCCTCTACTCTCCTGTAGGACAAGATACCCAAATTAGAGTGTATATCATTCCTTCCCTAAGCCAAATTCAATGAGAGTAAGGTTGACCCTTTCCCTTTTGCCTTCTTATTCTTACCCTTCATTGTAACAGTTATCCCTTGCCTCTTCTATATGAGTTGATTAACCCCATTCTGTCTCTCCCTGTCTCCTCTCATTTTATTCCTCTCTCACCTCTCAATTTCACCTTTTAAAATATCATCCCTTCCTATTAAATTGATCCTGTGGCCTCCATGTACACATATATACAAACACTCAAATTTGTATTCATACGTATATATATATATATATATATATATATATATATA
>JAQQSW010013428.1:0-12320 GCA_028646575.1 Pseudocheirus occidentalis
TTACATGCAAATGGGAAATAATATAAGCAGGCACTGGGGTATAAAAATCCCACTTGCCTTACTAGAAAGTTGGGGGAGATTATGGGATACTATATAAGAGAGAAGATATTGGGAGAAGAGGCATTCAGTAGGCTCCTTATATTGGGGTGGAGAGAGAGTAAAATCAGGGAGAAAATTTGCAACTCAAAATCTTGTGGAATTTAATGTCGAAAACTAAAAATAAAATAAACTGAAAAAAATCGGATGTTCCCCCCAAGTCAATAAAAATCAACACAATGGGAACTGACATGAACAAAAAAAATTAAAAACAGCACAGACATTGTCTTTTTAGACAGTATCATATCAGAGGGAAAATAGAAATGTGAAGAATTCACCAACTGTCTCTTGAAAAAGATTCCAAAAAGAAAACTCCTGGGAATATTATAAACAAATTCCAAATTCCAGAGTTCCCAGATCAAGGAAAAAATATTACCAGCATTTAGGATAAAATAATTTGTGTATTTCTACAGAAACACAATCAGGCTAACACAACATCCAGCATCTTCTACTTTAAGGGATCAAAGGACTTGGAATATGATATTACAGAGGTAAAAGGAGAAAGGATTAAAAGCAAGAATCACCTACCTTGCAAAACTGAGTATAATACTTCAGGGAAAAATATGGACATTCTTTGCAATAGAGAACTTTTGAGTATTCTTGATGATAAGACCAGAGTTGACCAGATAATTTGACTTATCAATACAAGAAGTAAGAGAAACATGAAAAAGTAAACAGGAAAAGAAATCATAACAAACTTATTAAAAGGGAAGTATTTACATTTCTGCATGGAAAGAAGATATTTGTAGCTCATGAGTCTTTTCTCAGAATGAGTATAGTTGAAGGAAATATACATACATACATATATATATTATGACATTCATATATGTGTGTGTATGTATGAATACATATGTGTATGTGTAGGATGGTGTGTGTATTGATGTTTCTATGTGTGTGCATATGTATACACACATATAGATGTATATATAGGCGATACAAGTGTGTGTGTGTACATGTATACATAGACAGAGGGCACAGGATGAGTTGAATGTGAAGGAATGATGCCTAAAAAATAAAATTAAGAGGTGAGTGCAATAGTAATCAGTTTATCAGATACTTAGCAGTTAAAAACTTAGGGCTAAGTAGCACCTAGTAACTTAGGGGCTAAGTATAGAAGGTATGAACTCTGTCCATTGTTGAGAAGGTATGAACTCCCCTATTAACTTGGAAGGCTATTTGCTGAGACAGGAGGCCAGTGTTGTATGCAAAGAAGAATTCTAGAGACAGAGAAAGAGAGTTGGAATAGGTTCCTCAGTGAAGGAAGATTCATGGAGACTGAAGTAAGGTGAGAGACAGAGAGAGAGAGAGAGAGAGAGAGAGAGAGAGAGAGAGAGAGAGAGAGAGAGAGAGAGAGAGAGAGAGAGAGAGAGAGAGAGAGAATTCCCATCCCAGTATCTGGAAGTTGACTGAAATATGAACAGGATGGCTCTTTGTTTGTTCATGGCCTGGCTGATCTCTGAGTTCCAGGTAAGAGAAGTCGTGAAGGGTTTGAGGTGTGCTGAACCCTGTGAACTTCAGTGTGTGCCGAGCAGTGCCCTGAGGACTGGACAAGAACCTGGGAGCTCTCTACCTTTGAGGACTGGACAAGAACCAGGCAGCTGTCTGCTCCTGAATCCAGGTGATTGTTTGGCAGATTCAGGAGGGAGCTGGGACCAGGGAAGAGGATCCAGCAAATCAGAGAGACCACCCAGAGTCAAATGAAGAAAAGGCCTCCCCTTGGATGAAACTGAGGTTTGTTGGAAACCAAGGGGTGGAAAGGTTGTGGGGTTTTCTAACGACTATACTAGTGACTAAAGTTAATGGCTGCCCCATGAGTGGAAGATTGGTATATTGTGAATTGTTGATTGAATCTTTAAGTCAGAAGAGTTTCCCTCTTAGGGAAACCAGGTGATTCTTCTTTTGTTCCTTGTTCTAAATAGTGTGACTTTCTATAATAAAAGGCATTGTTGAGAATATTATATTGTGAATATAGTATTGAATCTTGATTTGTAATGGAATAGAGTGTTCACTATTACTGTGTAATCTGAATCTTAAAAGCTGTTCACAATAGCATTATTTTGGGAATCTACTTGTGCTTGGCTTTACAGTGAGAGAGGCATAAAATGGGAGGATGAGGAAGGAAGAGATAGAATAGGGTAAATTATTTCATATCAAAGAGGCAAGAGGAAACTTACAATGGAGGGGAAGAGCAGGAAGGTGAAAGGGTCAACATCACTGTCATTGAATTTGGCTTACAGAGAGAATAACATACACACTCAATTGGTTATCTTACCCTACAGCAGCAGTTCTCAACCTGTGGGTTATGTTCAATTTAAATATATCTTGGATATCAGATATTTACATTACAATTCATAACAGTAGCAAAATTATAGTGCTGAAGTAGCAATGAAAATAATTTTATAGTTGGCATTCACCACAACATGAGGAACTGTATTAAACGGTCACAGCATTAGAAACATTGAGAACCACTGTGGCCTACAGGAAAGTAGCAGGGAAAGGGATAAGAAACGGGGGATAATAGAAGGGAGGGCAGATTGAGCTAAAGGATAGTCAGAACCAAACATTGTTAAAAAGGTACTGGCTAAGGGGAGAAAAAAGAATGAATGGAGGGAGACAGGGAGCAGGGGAAGGATAGGATGGAAGGAAATATACTTAGTCTTTCACGATATGACTACTATGGATATGTTTTGCATAACTACACATGTATTACATATATTAATTGCTTTTCTTCCCAGTGGCAGTGGGGGAGGAAAGAAGGAAGAGAATCTGGAATGAAAAGTTTTAAAAATAAACATTTAAAAATTGTTTTTACATGCAAACAAGAAATAAGATATACAGGCACTAGGGCATAGAAATCCATCTTGCAGTACAAGAAAGCAAGGGGGAGAGGGGGAAACTGGGGGGCATAAGAGTGGACAGACTTGGGGTATACAGTATTCTTTTCATCTGGGGTGGGGGTAAGGGAGAGATGGCAAGAAAACTGTAACTCAAAATCTTGTGAAAATTTGTGTTGAAAACAAAAAAATAAGTCCTGGAGGGGGGAAAACAGTGAGTCTCTTGCAATTTTTCTTTCAGGTTTGAATTTTTATGCTTCTCTTGAGTCAAATTTGAAAGTCAAATTTTCTATTCTTTTCTCCTTGAATTATTATACTCAGTTTTCCACAATAGATTATTTTTTTATTGTAATCCCAGCTCTTTTTCCTTTTGGCATGTCATATGCCAAGTCCTCTACTCCTTTAATTTTTTAGCTGCTTAATCTTATGTGATCCCGACTGTGGTTCCATTCCATTTGAGTGTTTTGGTTTTTCCTTTTGGTTTCCCTGGCTACTTGAAATATATTCTATTTGACCTAGGAACTTTACACTTTGACTATAATATTCATGAGAGTTTTCATTTTGTCATCTATCTTAGCTGCTGATCAGTGGATTCTTTCAATTTCTATTTTACCCTCTAGTTGGAGGATATCCTTTAGATATTATTTTAATGAGAATAGCTCTTACAAGAAGACAGTTTTCAAACTGATAATAACAAAGTTTTTGGAAATGCTGTGAAACTTTTTTGACTTATCAATTTTCAAAAGAGGGTGGTGGTGGAAAAAAGATAGGCTACTTACTAATAGTACTGCTATTCTACCATGTTAACTATCTGAAATTGAAACTCAGAAAAAGTAGAGGTTAATTGAAAGAAAGACCAAGTGCCTGGGAAGAGTGTCCATGTTTTTCCAAAAAGAAAATAAGAAAAGAACTGTTGGATAAAGGGTTCAAATAATTAACAAAGAAGTTCTTGTGTATCTTCTCTTCTTAATGCATGAAGCTATAAGATAAAATTTGATTTTTCATGGGTGACTTTGAGCTGCACAAAGATACTATAAAATCTAAAGCACAGTGAACTTATCCATCTGTTTATGGATTTTTTTTTCTTCCTACCAAGGTAACACTTAGTTAGAAGACATGAATTTTATTCTTTGAGATAAATTATCCTTTCAATTCCTGATGGCTGTAGGTGGTCAAATTCAAGAGCAAAAGAGTCTCCACATTAGAACTTAGGAAACACATGTTTTATTTTATTGAATAACTGCACAAATATTTAAAGGTTACATGTTTATTTGCATATTCATATCAATAAATCAAATTCCAAAGTATAATTGTCAACACTTACACCAAATCTAACTGGGAGTATATGAAAAAACAGACTGAAATCAGGGGGACTACTAAAGTATACAATGTCAATAAATGCTGAAAGCTGCCAGGAATAATCAAAAAATTAAAAATAATCAAAAAAGAGAAATACTTGTAGTAAACAAAGATGAACTTAATGTTCAAAGGCTATCCATCATGTCTTGAATACATCATGGGAGAGAGCAGGATGTAGTAGAAAGAAAGTGGGATCTCTTAGTAAACCTGTGATCAAATCTTTGCTTTCAGATTTTATATTTATTAAAATAACAAAATTACTTTTATTTCATTTAGCATTCTCCTCCAGGTAAAAAATCAAAGGCCCAAGAAGGGAAAGGGATTTGTTAAAGGTCCCAAATATAGCTTACTATAAAGTTGTGGTTTCTTTTTTCCACATTTATTTACTTTTAATCTAAGGAATAAAACAGATATTTCCACAAATACAATAATAAATAAAATGATTACACATGAAACTGTAAATCTATTAAACTTTTTATTTAAAATAATTTCTGTGATTCTGAAATCAGTTTGCCTTTCACTATATTATTCTGAAAAAGATAAGTTGTGTTAAGAGATTGATGTGACTACAAACAAACTTACTGACCAACCCTAAGGCAAGAACATGTAAAAGACTAATAAACTACTGATCTACAGCTACAATTCTAATTACCTCATTTTACACATATGGAAACTGATGGCAAGGGACATGACAGGATTTGTCTATGTTAACAGAGATAGTAAGCATTATAACTAGGATTTGAACTCAGAATCTCAAAGTCCATAGCTTGTGCTTTTTTTTTAAAACCAAGTTGCTTCCTAAATGTAATATGAACTAAAATAGTGATATGGCCATGTAAGGATGGTGCTAAGAGTGTCACAGCTACTGACTGAAAAGAAGGTGAAAATGAATGGTAAGCACAACAAAAAAAACATCTTTTTAAAAGTTCTGTAGAGGACAAGAGGGTTAAGACAGCTGCTTTGGTTGGATAAAATGGTAGTAGTTAACTATGTATAAAAAGTCAAAATAGTGAATACTGTCCTCATGTTGAGGTTAGAAACACCTGACACCCTCTATTAGACAGTGATCAATCTCCTTATCTTCTCTGAAATTGATTTTTTTTCCTCATCAGGAGAGAAAGAGAGACAGAGTGAGTGAGAGAGAGAGAGAGAAAGAGAAAGAGAGAGAGAGAGAGAGAGAGAGAGAGAGAGAGAGAGAGAGAGAGACAGAAAGAGAGACAGAATAACCACTTCATTGGATTCTTGTGAGGATCAAATGCAATATACATACAATATACAAAGAACTTTACAAATCTTAAAGTACTTAAATTATCACTGTCTTTTTTTTAATTTTTATTGTTGTTTTTTTCTTTGTTAAAGTGAAAATCTCACTGGGAATACATGGAAATTGAGCATGAACAGATAGATTTTAAAAATATGGGGGAAAGAAGAGGATAAGTGTTTTCATTTGCCCTCAGTTAGATGGAGTCAGTAGTCCTGCATAATCTACCTCCCAGGGAACTGAAAGGACTGAGGAACTTCCTTTTTGAGCTAATACAAATGATTTTTGAAATAACACAAAGAAAATGAAAAGTATAACAGGGTCAGGCACTGACAGATGTTTCAAAACAAAGGGCAAAAGTTAGATTCTACATTCTATAGGCTATGGATCTTTACTGAGCCTTGGAAAATTTCAAGGATGTATTATTAAAAGAATAGTTTGTAACCACTGGAAAAAACAGAGACATTTTAACTAAGTGTTAAACATAGGTCTGTGAAGAACAGGTCATGCCAGAATTACCAAGATTCCTTTGTTGAGAAATTTGTTTGATTTCTAGATGAGGGGACAAAGCCAAAGAATAGTCCATAAAAGTAATGTCATTCTGGAAGAAAGTCACTAGTAGATTACTATAGGAAAATATCATTGATTTTTTGCTATTTCACAGTTTACCAATAATTCAGATGAAGTTATCAATGAGGTAGTTGCCAAATCTGTCAATGACATGAAATATAAAGATAATTGTTAAAGATCTAGAAAGAAAGTCTAGAATGGTGGAAGGGAGAGTAAGAAAGAGAGAGAAGTAGATGGGGACAGAAACAGATAGACAGATGGACAGACACAGAGAGATATAAATAGAGATCCAAGTCCATTTTAAAAATTCATTTTCATATGGAAATAAGTATCAGAGTTCTATATAGAAAAGAATTCATGCACATACGAAAGTCTGTGGAACATAGATGTTACTTGACTTTAATCTGTGTCCCAGTTCGAGATTACAATAAAAACAAATTTAGTCTTTGGTTTTATTTTTCCTTTCACATTAAGTGTCCAAAGGTAATCAATAGATGATTATAGAAATACTCTTTTTTTCCCTCAATTCCTTCATCATCAAGAAAATCTCCAGTTGATCCATTCATCCCTGAAAATTATTGCCCCATACCTGTCCTACACTTTGTGGTTAAACTCCTTGAGGAAGTGCTTTATTTTTAACTTTTCATTTTGACTTTAGACTTAATAATTTAGTTGATATTATTCTTTCCAGAGATACTCATGACGTCTTAATTGTCATATATAGTGACATTTTATCACTTCTCAGTCTTCTTGATTCTCTGCACCCCTTGACATTGTGAATTGTCCTTTTTTATTTGACAATCTCTTGTCTTCTGGTTTTTGTGATACTATTTTCTCTGAGTTACTTTCCTAACCACTCTTCAGTCATCTTTGCTAGAATTTCATTCTAGTCATGTCTGTTAACCCTGGATGTCACACAGCACTCTACCCTCATCCTTTTTCTCTTATTTTTGTATACTGTTTCACCTGGGGATCTCATCTGTTCTCAATCATCAGCTGATGATTCTTAAACATGCTTATTCAGTATTCATTTCCCTGATGACCTCCAGATGGCCTATTGAATATCTCAAGCTATATGTTTCATTGGCATTTTAATCTCCTCATGCCCCAAACTGAAGTCATTATCTTTCACCCCAAAGAAATCTACTCTTCTTAATTTTCTTTCTAATGTTGCTAATGTCACTATCTTTTCAGTTCTCCAGGTTTTTATCTTAGGTATGATCCTTGATGACTCACCCTTTCTCACCCTGCATGTCCAATCAGGTGCCAAGTTGCCTTTTGATTTTGCCTTTGTAACATCTCTCTCATGTGACTGCTTTGCTCTTCTGACACTGCAAACATTCTGGTCAGGCTCTCATCACCTTATGCCTGGATTATTGTAATAGTCTTTTGGTTGGTTTCCCTGTGATGGTGCTCACTGTACTCCAATCTATCCATCATCCAAATGTCAAAATAATCTTCAGAAAGCTTAGACCTCACCATGTCACCTTGACCCAATCTCTCCTCAAAAAGAATATGTTCCAGGAGAGGAGGAGCCAAGATGTTGGCATAGAAGCAGCAAGGATCAGCAGCTCCTGCACGGCTATCTTAAATACACATGAAATAACAAATTTTAGGGCTCCAAAATTAATGGAACTGCAGAAAACATGTCTCCCTCTGAAGGCAGTTCAGCAGGAGGGAGCCATTGCAGCAGGTCTGGAGCCAAGGACATCCCAGCCCGAAAACTGAAAAGAGTGGCCTGGCCCTAGGGCAGTGGGGAGAAGGAGCAGCCACAGCCAGAGCCATTCTAGCGCTAAAGGATAAAAAGTGAATTAGAATGAATTCAAGAGTGACAGAACCCACAGAGAGACTGAGCAAGGCAGGTTCCTGGCCCAGGAAAGTGCCTACTTAGGTTGGGGTAAGAAGAAGGCTGAGCACAAGGAAGACATGCCAGCATGAAGCAGAGAGCAGAGAAGAGTGGACTATGAGAAAAAGCTCCAGCCAGGCATCCAGCAGACTCACCCAGCCTGAGAGATTTCCAGCCATCTCACCAGAGGACAGAGGACCATTGAAACTGGTAGGAAAAAACTTGGGGCTTATAGCAGGGGCAGCAGTTTCTGTGGGGTCAATCTGGATGTTTAAACTTATACACCCATACTGCCAGAAGCAAAGATGGAGGAATAAAATTTAGTGACTCCTCTAAATCCCACCCAGACAAAAAATTCCAGAATTAAATGTTCTAATCAGAGTAAAAGCTTGAATCAGGGGAAGCAGCCCCAGGTGGGGGCAGGGCCGAGGAGGGCAGGGAAAAGACAGTACAGAGTCTTACAAAAAAACGTCCACTCAGTAGGGTGGAGCCTGCAAGCCCTACCAAGAAAAGCCAATTTAGCACCACCCACCCAATCAGCAAACAACAGCTCTGCCTCAGGCCTTCAGCTATAGCCGACTCTGTACCTGCTTGAGCCATACCTCAGGGACACAGACTCTGAAACCTGAAGGAGCTGGACCACCTGACCCCAACAAGTTACTCTGTAACCTCAGGGTAACTCAGGGGACTTACTGAGTGTCTTAGTATTGGCCTCAGGCTACATACTCAGAGCTTAGAGCTAGCAAGCCCCTACCTCCCAACATGACAAGGTTAACATTCCAGCACCCCAGACTTGGATATCCACCCCAGATTCCAGGACAAAGGCACTCACAATGGGAAAGAAGGAAACTGCAAAGGCTAGGACCATCAAATCCTTTTATAGTGAGCAAAAACAAACAAATTCAGAAGGCAACAGGGACTTGGTATCCACACTAGAGACCGCAGAAGGAAATGCAAATTGGTCTCAAGGCTTCTTGGAGGATCTCAAAAGAGATTTTAAAAATGAAATTAGAGAAGTAGGTGATAAATTCATATCTACAGTGTCCAAACTGGAAAAAAATCTCACTGAAGAAATCAAATCTTTGAAAAGCAAAACTGGAGTACTAGAACAGGAGGTCCAAAATCTAACCAGAGAAAATGCCTCCCTAAAAATGAAAAATGAAAATAAAGGATAAGGAACTCCAAAAACTAGCTGAGGAAAATAAATCACTGAAAATTAGGATCAGTCAAATTGAGGCTAAGGACTCTATGATGCAACAAGAGACAGTCAAAAAAAAACCATAAAGATTGAAAAATTGGAAAAAAGTGCAAAATATCTCACTTGAAAAACAACTGACCTGGAAAACATGTCCAGGAGAGATAACCTAAGAATTATCAGCTTACCAGAAAATCATGATGAAAAAAACAGCCTGGACAGCATCCTCCAAAAGACTGTTAAAGATAACTGTCCTGAGGTGCTAGATTCAGAGGGAGAAATGGTTATTGAAAGAATCCACCAATCTCCTCCTGAAAGAGATCTAAAATTGAAAACTCCAAAGAATATTGTAGCCAAACTCCAGAGCTACAATATCAAGGAGAAAATATTGAATGCAGCCAAAAAGAAGCAATTCAAATATCATGGAACTACAGTTAGGATTACACAGGATTTAACAGCTGCTACATTAAAAGATTGGAGGGAATGGAATGCCATTTTTCATAAAGCAAAAGAGCTAGGATTGCAACCAAGCATCAACTACCCAGAAAGACTGACCATATTCTTTCAGGCAAAGAGATAGTAATTTAATGAAATAAAGGACTTCAAGACTTTCCTTATGAAAAAGCCTGAGCTCGATGGAAAATATGATATCCACTTACAAGATGCAAGAAAGATATAAGAAGGTAATCAAGGAAAACAAACATTCACATGTACATATACATGCACAGATGCTCACATATGCACATAACTTGGGTCTCAAAAAGAGCAAATTGTTTACATTCCTTTATCAGAAGAAGACACCTGTCAATATTGAAATTAGTATAAATATTGTGACGCTTGAGGGGGATGTACACAGAAAAAGGATGTGGGTAGAAATGCACTAACATGAAGATAAAAAAGGGGGGTTAGGGGAAGAAAGGGATTGTAAGGGGAGAGGTGGAAAGGTAGAGGTAGAAGATGGTAGATTGTGCCACAGGATGAGGCACAAAAGTCATACTGGAGTGGAGGGGTGGTATGGAGGGGGATGAGCGTCATATGATCATTACTCTCATTGGAACTGTTTTAAAGAGGGATCAATACAAATCACTAAGTTTAGATCCTAATATGAAAAGACACAAAAAGTCATAATAATAGAGGGAAAAAAGTGAGGGAGAGGAGCAATGTATGAAATTTACTAGCATCAGTTTGGGTTCAATAAGGGAATAATATACCCTGTTAAGAATAAAAATCTATTGTACCCTACTAGCAGTAGGAGGGATAAGGGGAGAGGGGTATAAGAAGGGGAGCATATTCAGGAGGGAGGGGAAGAGCAGCAAGGAGGGAAGGTAGTAAAAAGGGGGAATCACAGGGAGGGAATACCCAGGGAGGTGGTGGTCAAAAGAAAAATTCTTAATGAGGGAAAGGGAACAGGAAGGCATAGAGATATAAACAGAGGAGGGAATAAGATGGAGACAAAGTCACAGATAGTAATCATAACTGTGAATGTGAATGGGATGAACTCTCTCATAAAACAGAGTCAGATAGCAGAATGGATTAAAAACCACAATCCTACAATATGTTGTCTACAAGAAACGCATCTGAGACAAGGGGAAACACACTGGGTAAAGGTAAAAAGAAGGAGTAGAATATACTATGCCTCGGCAAAAGTAAAAAAAGCATGGGTAGCAATTCTTATCTCAGATAAAGTAAAAGCTAAAATAGATCTAATTAAAAGAGATAAGGAAGGAAACTACATCCATCTAAAAGGCACCATCTAGAATGAAGAAATATCATGACTTAACATATATGCACTAAGCGGTATAGCATCCAAGTTCCTAGAGGAAAAGTCAAAGGAATTAGAGGAGGAAATAGATAGCAAAACAATACTAGTGGGGGACCTCAATCTCCCCTTCTCTGAACTTGATAAATCTAACCTCAAAATAAACAAGAAGGAAGTTAAGGAGGCAAATAGAATTTTAGAGAGGTTAGACACAATAGATCTCTGGAGAAAACTGAATGGGGATAAAAAGGAATATACCTTCTTCTCAGCAGTACATGGCACATTCACAAAAATAGATTATGTACTAGGGCATAAAACCCTCACAATTCAGTGCAAAAAGGCAGAAATACTAAAGGCATCATTCTTACATCATGATGCAATAAAAATTATATGTAATAAAGGTCCAGGGAAAGGTAGGAAAAAACTAATTGGAAACTAAATAATTTAATCTTAAAGAATGAGTGGGCTAAACAAGAAATTATAGAAACATCAGTAAATTCATTCAGGAGAATGACAATAATGAGACATCATACCAAAACTTGTGGGATACAGCAAAGGCAGTACTTAGGGGAAGTTTCATATCCCTGAATGCATACTTGAAAACACTAGAGAAAATGGAGTTCAATGTATTGGGCATGGAACTGAAAAAGCTAAAAAAAAGAACAAATTGAAAATCCCCAGCTAAAAACTAGATTAGAAATAATAAAAACCAAAGGAGATATTAATAAAATTGAAAGTAAGAAAACTATCAAACTTATAAATAAAACTGAGTTGATTTTATGAAAAAATCAATAAAATTGATAGACACTTAAACAATATGATAAAAAAAGAAAGAAGAAAACCAAATTCTGAGTCTCAAAAATGAAAAGGGTGAATGTACCTCCAATGAAGATGAAATTAAAACAATAATTAGGAATTGTTTTGCCTAACTGTATGCACATAAATTTGACAACCTTAGTGAAATGGATGAATAATTTACAAAAACACAAGTTGCCCAAACTAACTGAACAGAAAGTAAATTAATTAAACAACCCCATCTCAGAAAAAAAGAAATTCAACAAGCTATCAAAGAGCTACCTAGGAAAAAATCCCCAGGGCCAGATAGATTCACTAATGAATTCTATCAAACATTTAAAGATCAATTGATCCCAACACTCTACAAACTATTCTGGAAAATTTGTGAGGAAAGAGTCCTTCCTAATTCTTTCTATGACACAAATATGATACTGATGCCTAAATCAAGGAGAGACAAAATGGAGAAAGAAAATTATAGACCAGTCTCCCTCATTAATATAGATGTAAAAATCTTAAATAAAATATTGGCAAAAAGGCTACAGCAACTTATAACTAGAATAATACATTTTAACCAGGTTGGATTTATTCCAGGAATGCAAGGATGG
>JAQQSW010013429.1:0-12319 GCA_028646575.1 Pseudocheirus occidentalis
TATATTGTGAATTGTTGATTGAATCATTAAGTGAAAAAGGTTTCCCCCTTGGGGAAACCAGGTGATTATTCTTTTGTTAATTGATTGATTTAATCTTTAAGTGTTAAGCTGGTTTCCCCCTTAGGGAATTGAAAATATTGAGATATTATATGGTGAATATTGTACTGAATCTTGATTTGTAATGGAATAAACAGAGTGTTCACCATTACTGTGTAATCCAAATCGTAAAAGCTGTTCACAGTTTTTCTTCACACATTCTTTTGGGAATCTGCTTGTGCTTGGCTTTATGCAGCCCAAGCATAGGAGCAGAACTTGGATACAGGAAACAGGACAAGACTCCAGGCACTTTAATTAGGCAACAAGCTCAGAGCAGCACCAGGAACACCTTAAACTCTTTCTAACTATGGTGAGGTTTAGAGAATTGGGGATGCAGACCATTTATGTATGGGGATTAAATGCTTAGCTATGAGTGTTAGAAGGATATAAAGCTAGAGAGATAAGTCAATTCTTAACATCAATTATGGGTTAGTCAACTCAGGTTATTCTAGTAGTAGAAGAGTACCTTCTACTAATTTAGGTTAAGCAAGAGAAGAAAATGAGACAATCTTAGCTCATTTAACAGTTTTTTCTTAAAGTAATATATATTTACTTAGCCATTGTACTTGTCTTTTGTTTTTGCAAAGAATCATGGAATCAGGGAAATGATGACATGACTTGCAGTTGACTTTGATTTGAGCAAGGGAGGGCTGTGCAAGCTCACCAGTCTCACTTTCTCCTCCAGAGCCATCTGGGTCCAGTGGACAGATATTCATCAGGTTGACTGGAGATGGCCCAGAATGCAATGGGAGACTCTGGTTCTTTCAGGCTAAAGGCTTTTCAGATATTCACTTAGAATAAGGCAAAGACCATTCATTGAATAGGCCTCTTTAAGAAGTGAGTCAAGGGATAGCCCCTTTAATTAGAAAAAAAAGGAAAAAATCAAGCTGGGAGGGGAAGATCCTCAGGGTTGCTGGTCCAAAGAGAAACATTTACCATTCACATTCACCCTAAGGGTCCAAATGCAGCCATTAAGTGGAGCTTGGGCAGAGACCTATTGTGCTCCAATCTATGAGCTTCAGAGTGAACTGGGAAAGAAGGAAAAAAGAAAGAGAAAGAAAGAAAGAAAGAAAGAAAGAAAGAAAGAAAGAAAGAAAGAAAGAAAGAAAGAAAGAAAGAAAGAAAGAAAGAAAGAAAGAAAGAAAGAAAGAAAGAAAGGAAGGAAGGAAGGAAGGAAGGAAGGAAGGAAATAGAGAGAGGGAGAAAAATATTTTATCAAGGACTGCTTACTATGTGCAAAGTGCTATGCTAGCTTATGGGGGAAGGAGGAGAAAGGAGAGGAAGAGAGAGACAGAGAGGCAGACAGAGAGAGAAAGGCAGAGACAGAGAGACAAGGACAAAGACAGAGACACAGAGACAAAGAAAGACAAAGACAAAGACAAAGACAAAGACAAAGACAAAGAGACAGAGACAGAGACAGAGACAGAGACACAGAGACAGAGACAGAGACAGAGACAGAGACAAAGACTGTGAATTTCACCCAAGGGGAAGTTCCTTGAAGTTTCTATTAGCAAGCTAGGAAAGGGGACATGATGGAGACTTCTAACTCTCTTGTGTCATCTTCTTTCAAGGTATTTTTTTTCTTTCAACAACTTGAAGTGATGTTGGCATCTTCCATCTTTAGTGTCTGAGCTGGAAGGCAGAAGTTCCCAAAGTCCAAAGAGACTTGAAGAACTCAAAATAACTCTGAAGAACTAGAACTAAAAGGACTGAAGACTTCCCCTGTCTCCCATTTTTGCCACAGATCCCCAACCCTTGCAGGGCAGGGCATTCATATCCACCACTGAGAAAAGAGTCCCTTCCCAATGGGCTTTGAGATTGGAGTTGTACAGATAAAGATCCTTAGGCTCAGAGAGGTTTAGCAACTTTCCTGTGGTCATAACTAAAGTTATCAGTTAGAATGTGAACTCTGGTCTCCCTCCTTTTAGATCCATCATTGTATCTATACTGGAACACAGTGGGAATGACATGATCAAAAAAATATCCCTCACTCTCCAAAAAAATAAATACAGTGCTCTAGGAAGATTTGAGGAGGGCATGAACACAACCATCTGAAGGGATCAACTAGAGCTCCATGGAGGCAGGGACACTTGAGCTGAGCCTTGAAGGTAGATAAGAATTCTGAAAGTGGATACATAGAGGAAATATGTTAAAGAAATATGTGATTGCATGTTTGGGGAATGACTGACTATTAGGTAGCTTGTGGAGGGTCATATAGTATTTTAAACACTCTAAGGATATATGCCTGATCAATTTTGCTTTGCAGTTTAAAAAATTCTTTAAGCTTGTTAGCATCTATTTAGATCCCTCCCAGGAACTACTTTACAAATTATTACAAAATTTTTAGGAAAGGAAGGATAATCAATAATTTTCAAACCTTTCTTAGCAATAGTGGTTTATTCCAGTTCTTGCTAGGACATGACTAACAACTGCATCCAACATTCATAAGCAATTTATTTGATTGTTACTACACTAAGCAATTTGGTATAGCAGAAATGTTAGTATATCTGGAGCTGGAAGACCTGGGCTCAGATTCTTGCTCTGTCACTTACCTGCATGACCTAGGATAATCATTTACCCTGATTCGAACCTGTTTCTTTATATAAAAGGGAGGTGTTGAACAATCTCTAAGGTCCTTTCCAACTCTACCTACTAATGACCTCTGACCTCTCCTTACCTCCCATTTCATCTCTACCTATTTAAATCTTTCCCATCCTTCAAAATTCAACGCATATGCTGCCACCTCTATGAAACCCTTTTTTTATTTCACAAGCTAGAAATATTTGCCTTATCTAAGCTCTCATAGTATTCTGTTTGTGAATTTCTATTGACAATTTGCACACAGATTTTTATAACTATTTGTATATATGTCTTTGCTTTTCCTCTTAGAGTAAAATATACTTGAGGGCAGACTAATGTCATACTGACTTTTCTGTCACTCATGGCCTCTATTACAGTGTTGAAACATGGCACTATGGTAATCAAAGCTGTATATAGGAATCATGCAATAACAAAATCTCAGCAATTGTGACTGAGCACATACAAATGTAGGTTGAGAAGACCAGCCAGTCGTCAGAGACTATTCTGGTTATTGTAAATATGTTACTGTGTTATAAAACCCATGCTGGGATAACTGTTACTGATTAGTTTGATGATTGATTGACCCTTGACTGGATAACGACACTGGTAGGAAAAGGGTGAAAGACTAGCCTTAATGAACCAAATGTATATTAAACATCTACTGCATAGCAGATATTGGGGTAGGCACTGGAGGCACAAAGACAAAAATGAAACAATCCTTGCCCTCAAGAATCTTACATTCTTTTGTGGGAAGCAACATGTTATATACAAATACATACAGAATAAATATTAGGTAATTTTGTCAGGAAGAAAGATACTTTCAGTTGGGGAATAAACAGAAAAGGCTTCATATGAAAATTATATGAGCTTAGCTTTGAAAGAAACTTTTGATATAGTAGTCCTCCGCTTTCATGTGTCAGAAACTCATTGGGGAATCTGGTGAAGCCTAAGGAACTCTTCCCAAAAATTGTTTTAAATAATAAATTAGTCTGTAAAGAAAATTAATATTTATTATTATTATTAGTTCATGAACCCCAGGTGAAGAACTCCTGCTCTTGAGCAAAGGCAGAGAAGACAGAACCCTTTAGAATGATTCTTCAGCACTTCATATAACACAATATAAGCAATTATGAAGACAGAGAGTCCCCAGATTGCACAATGTCCCCAGTTTCTTAAGTGTATGCACAGAGCTGGCCCTCAATGTTTGTTGAATTAATGAATCAACTGTCTTTTATCGATCAGCCTAATTCTTCCCACACCGTTTCTGATTCTTTCTTGCTGGCATTCCCCAAGTCGATGGTATGTTGTTTCAAATTTTGCAGTTTGTAGAATAAAGGCTTTGCCTACCTATCTGGAATAGAAATAGGTTTGTTAATATCAGGCAATTGAATGGTAAACAAGAATGTGTGGGAAGGTTGGCCATGAAATTTTCACAAGCCGTGGTGCATCTAGACACATCTGGCTGTGGTCATTACTCATAGGGAAATATCTGAGAGTTTACAAGTTTTATTTAACTTCTCCCTCCAAGTTCCTTCAGATTAGCCAAGCATTACTAGGCCTTTAGTACATGGACAAGGGTCCAGTTCCTTCCCACTCTAAACCCTCCTACTTATCCATTGTCATCATTAAAAGGAAAGACTACCCAAGGCTGGAAATAATTCTAAGAATTTCAAAGGCATTCTTCACCTTTTTCAACAGAATTTCTTGGGGAAGGACCATACAAATGTACCAATTTGGGGTTTTATTCAAAAAACATTTTTTTAATTCAGCTATTTATTGAAGTTTTGTACTAGAGCTGATAGTATGATAGAGCTCTGGAGTGAGAATCAGAAGACATGAATTGGAGTCCTAACCCTGACACTAACTAAATGTGAGACTGGGGGAAAGCCACCTAACTTATCTAAGTTAATGTCAGTTTTTTCATGTGTATAAAGGGAAAGAAAGGGTATAATAATAACTCTCCTGCCTAACCCATATGGTTGGTGAGATACATATGCTAAATTCCTTCGTGAAGCATGTGTGACTTTTTAAAAGTCTGAGAGACATAATTTCTCAGTAATTAATCATTTTATCAATAATTCTAGCATTTTATTAATAAGTCAGTGGCACTCTTGAATGTCAAAGGCCATCACGATGGCAGGCTCACAGCTTATATATGCTTGGAAAAGTGTGTGTTCAGAGGGTGGCAATCAATGCTGATTGGTTAACAATTAATAAGAGAATGAATATTACAGTGAGAGATGGTCTCACTCCAAGGACAGGCTGAGAGAGTTACATAATGTCACTCTTGGACAAAGAGACTATCTCTATACCCAGACCACACCCAGCCTTGGGCAATCAAGACAAAGCATATACCTTCACCCAAACTTGCTTGAGTGGAAAACATGGGCAGGAATTCATCTTAGATAAGATTTCTTGTAAAGTCATGTGTGATCTGACCATGATTGAGGAGAAAGTTCAATTTTCAGAGAACAAACTTTGAAATGAGGACTTTAGGAAAAGGGGGAACTCTGGATTTTCCCAAATTTTTGGTTATTCATAATCATTTCTCTCATATGTGATACTGTGGAAATGTAAATTATTCTTTTCATGGGGCAGAAAAGACTTACCAACTTTTACCAAAGATGTCAGTAAACAGAACCAGAATGAAAATTTATATTTGGAAAGCAAATAGCTCCTCTATCTTGGAAGACTCCATGGAAAAGGTGAAACTTGAATCAGCTATTGAATTATGGGTTGGACCAAAAAGGAAGAGGGGGAAGAATACTTTTCAGTTAACATTCAGTTAGTCACAATTACTCCAGGAAGGGGATGGAAAATGGGTTCATGGCAAGGAAACATGAGTTATGGCTTTAGAGACATTGTGAGGAAGCCCCCAGTTCAAACCTAATCTCAAATGCTTCCTAGATGTGTGATCTTGGGTAAGTCATTTAACTTGTATCTACCTCAGTTTCCTTGTCTGTAAAATAGGGATAGTAATAGCACCTACCAACCAGGATTGTTGCAAGGATAAAATAAGATAATATTTTAAAAATGCTTTGTAAACCTTAAAACACTATGAGAATGCTTATTATTATTATTACTTAGTAGAGAAAAAATTAATAGCTATACAGGGTATGGCCTACAGTCATTATGTGTGTATCTATGGATGAATGGATGAATGGTGACAATACCAGTATTATTTATTTGCTCTACCAGCTCATGAGCTCCTTATAGTAACAGAAAGAACACTGGATTAGGAAATAGTAGGAGTGAGATTTAGACTTCCTTCTGTAACTAACTGGTCAATTCTTCTTCTAGGAGCTCAGTTTCCAAATCCGTAAAATGAGAGGTTCAGACTAAATCATCTCTAAGGTTCTTTCCAGTTCTAGTATCTATTTTTAACTGTTTTGCTGTCTCTAGTCAGTCCTTATCCCAATACCTCCATTTTTCTACATTGTTTTGTGTTTGAAGACAAGAAATAAAAAGAAAGGAGATATTTTGTTTTCCTGAAAACCTTTTTTTCTAACAAATTAGGATAAGAGTTGGAATGTTGTGAGAAAGACCAATCTGACAAGAACAAAATGATCTCTTCTTTCAAAATATTGTATGAATGACAATTATTATTCATTGAGACAGTGTGATATAATGGAAAAAGAGATGGCCTTGGAGCCAGAAATGAATGAATGAATGAATGAATGAGCGTTTGTTAAGCACTTTCTATGTACCAAGAACTGAATTAAATACATAGGGTACAAATAGAAATGAAAGACAGTCTCTGCTCTAAATATGCTTGCTTGCATTACAACGAGGGGAAAAACACACATGGAAAATGACATCTGTAAGTCAGATGGAAAGAGCCTGTGGTTCTTAGGCATCAGCAACAAAGCAGATGGTGACATCTCTTCAAGTCATTTGCATTGATAAAATCACATCAATTTGTGGTGTTATCTAGGCAACTCTCAATGATTGTAATTGCAGAGAGGAGGCCAACCTTCATCAGTAGGCTTCCTTGCAGTTTCTTGTGCCTCATTCCCAGAATACCGTGTCTCCTCATCTCTTTCTCCTGGCTTCCCTGACTTCCTTTAAGATTTCAGCTAAAAATCCCACACTCTATGGGAAATCTTTTCTAACACCTTTCTCCCCCCTACCCCTTAATTCTAGTACCTTCCCTTCTGTTGATTATTTCCCATTTGTAATATATATAGCATGTTTATACACACGTGTTTGCCTATTTTCTCCTCTATTAGACTGTGAGATTTAATGAGGACTGCAAATAAATGTGTAATGCCTTTATTTGTAGCTCTAGCGCTTAGCAAGGTACCTGGTACTTAGTAGGCACTTAATAACATTTATTAATTGACTGACTAGTAAAGAGAATTTCTTTATAAAGGCATTCCTTTTGTCTATAAAACCACAGGTCCACTCCTAATCTTATGAATAATCTGATAGGATAGAATAGGATGTTTCCATCCTATTATGAATAATGGACAGGTAATATGGACACAAATAAAAATTTGTGCTACAACTTGATAATGGCAAATAAGAGACCCCAACCAAATGGTTCAGTAATATTTGAAGAGGGAGGGAAGATAACTTTTCAGATAGAGAGCTTAAGGAAGAGTTCCAGGAAACTTGTGGCACCCAAGCTAGATTCTGAAGGAAGAAAATAACGTTAACAGGTATGGAAGAGGAGCATGTTTCCAGAAATGTGAGGATGTAAATTGAGACCAGATTGTTAATGTTCTTAATCACTGTGACAAGTATTTTCTATTTTATTCTAAGGGCATTTGGGCACTCTTGAAAATTTTAGAGAAGGAGTATATTATAGTCATATTTTGCATCAAAAATTAATTTGTTAGTTAATTAAAGGACAGTTGGAAATAAAAAATAAAACAAGTTGGGTGGCAAGCAGTCCAGATGAGTGGTGCTATGGGCATGGATTAGGTTACTGAGAGTGTTAGTGGAGATGAGAGAATGGATATGAGCAGCATTGTGATGACAAAATTCAAAAGAATTGTCACTTGCTTGGGTGCAGAGGATGAGGAAGGGAGAAGGAAGGGTAAAAATTAATTCTTTGAGTTAACACCAGGGGAGGATAATAGTTCCCTGAACAGAAATAAGAAAATTGGAAGAGGAGGAAAGCTTGGAGGGAAACATAATGAGAATAAATTAAAATTTGAGGTGCTGATGAGACATCCATGTGGAGGAACATGTATAGCAACTGGAAATGTGAAACTGAAATTCATGGAAAAGGTCAAAATTGAATATATAGATTTCAGATTTATCTGCATATGGGTGAAAATTGAAACCATGATGATGAACTCACCACGAGAGAGTATTTAGAAAAAGGACAGTGCCAATGATAGAAGCTTGATGAGACCCACACTAAGGCAATGAGAGAAGGATGTGAAGCAGACTGAAAAGGAGTGGTAGGACAATTGGAGAAGAACCAAGAGAGCAGTATTGCAGAACAAATCTCTTCATTTACTTAGAACAAGTCAGAGGGTCAAAGAAAAGACAATTGGTGAAAAGGTCTGTTGTGGAAGTATCTTCTCTTCAAGAGTACAAAATGCCCTCATTTAAAACAAACATTTGGTTTAGACTTTGTGGGAAAAATACAATTCTCACATTAAAAAAAAAGACTAACGTCCAAACTGTACAAGCATTTGTTATTGCATAGAAGAAACCCAAGATTTCCTCCTTTTGACTCCCCTCCCTACACACCCGCAAAACCCAGAGAGAATTAAAATAAAATGAATATTTTAAATTTATTTTAGTCCTAGTGTATAATCCTTAATAGACCCACTATTTTATTCTTATTGCATTTTAAATACTCCTGTGTTAAGGCTATATGCTTTTTCTTTTTGTGCATGTTTTAAAAATTAATAATCACACACCAAATTTATGTAATACTGTAGGATATATTAGTACATACCTCAAACAACCGTATGAGCTAATATTGAGTTTTATTCTCCTCATTTTATATAGAAGGAAACTAAGTCTCAGAGATTAAGTGACTAGCCCATGATTCCTTTGCTAGTAAACTTCTGATTCAAACCCAGTTCTCTGGATTCCACGGCTTTCATTTTATCCATTGTGCCAGGTTGAGCAGTCTTGATGTCCTTTAGCACCAAAAACCATCATCAAGAGAGACAATGATCAATTAAGATGATTTTCAAATATAACGGAAATGTACGGGTACTCATGTAGACTAGTTGAAGTAAACTTCTACTTGAAGAATAAAGGAATTGAATATGTCATGTCTGAATTTTCTGCTAAATCTCATTAGTTAAAAATAAATAAATAAATAAATGTATTCTCACATTCCTATACTGAGTATTTCTTTCTCCAGTAATCTAATACTTAGACTCTCACTCTATATTATTTCATTAACCCTACAATGTAGGTACAAATTCATATCAGGTTGCCAACCATTGCAGTGGTTCTCAACCCTCCTAATGCTGGAACCCTTTAATACAGTTCCTCATGTTGTGGTGACCCCCAACCACAAAATTATTTTCATTACCACTTCATAACTGTAATTTTGCTACTGTTATGAATCGTAATATAAATATCTGATTTGCAGGATGTATTTTCATTGTTACAAATTGAACATAAACCACAAGTTGAGAACCACTGCATTAGGGCAATATTAACAATTGCATTTCCTTCTTGCATTTTTATTTGGGTTCCCCTACTAAGATCATATTAACTATTTGGTGAACAATACAGTTTATTTCCCCCATGCAATATTATAAATATTAATATGAAATGAATCATAGTATTCAGTTGGAGAAAAATGATTATTTCTCTCTTGTATTTAATAACTAATTATTGAGTTAGAACCAAGATCTTTACACTTTTTTTACTCACTCATCCAGAAATCAGCCCCTATAGGTTATTTAGGCAAGCTTTGGAAGTACAGGGCGGATGCTGAAGGAGAATTCAGATTTGTTCAAAAAGTAAAGTAAGGGGAATTGATGGATTTCTTCTCATTGTGTTTTACTCAAGACAGATTTAAGAAAATATGGATTCTCCCTTTTGTCAGATGGGTGATTTGAATATAGACAATTCTCTTGGAACAAGACTGAGTGATTAAATCAAGACCACTATAATAATCTCATTATAATAGATTGTTAACTAATCAGAGTTGATTTCTACCCTCAGGAACACTCATTCTTCTGAGGGCATATAAATGTTGAATGGGTTCCATGAGGGTGTTTTGGTCTGAGAGATAGCCAAATGACCATCCTTTTGTTAATAATATGCTAACATTATTCATAAAGTGATTACCCAGAAATTGTCTCTTAAATTTCTCATATATAAATTTCTTATATAAATATATATATATTTATATATTAGAATTAGATTAGAATATTAGGATATTAGAAATAGATTCAAATCACAGCATTCTAATATATGTCTATAATACACATACACATGCATATGTATACATATACATACATTGTGCATGTGTGTGTTATTAATGTTGATATGCTTGTAGGTAGGTATATATATTATTTCTAAAGACTAGCCTCTAGGAAAAAACTGTCCCTAGTGCTTGCATTTTCCCCTTTCACCACCCCTGTCTCTTGAATCCTTAATGTCTTTCAATGTTCAATTCAAATTTCACTTCCTACACTAGGCCTTTTCTGCTTCTCCTAATTGTTAATAATCCTCCACTTTTAGACATCAGTTTGAATTTATTTAGGTAAATATGTATTACTTCTCCTCAATAAAATGTCAGCTCCTTGAGGTTAGGGACTGTTTTCAATTTTGTGTTTGTCTCATCAGTCCCACTTATCTATCACAGGTCCTACTGCAAAATGCATGCTTTTTAAAATACTTACTGAATTGAATTAAATTGAGCAAAAGTAGAAATCTAGCTAAAGTTTTGTCTAAGATAGAGATTGGCAGAAGTAATAAAGAAGTTATTTCCAAATAAATTTATTCAAACCCAGTGTTCTCATTCTCCTTTTTTATTTGTTTTGAGGGGGTAAGGCAAGGCAATGGGGGTCAAGTGACTTGCCCAAGGTCACACAGCTAGTAAGTATGTCAAGTTTCTGAGGCCAAATTTGAACTCAAGTACTCCTGACTCCAGGGTCAGTGCTCTGTTCACTGTGTCACCTAAATGCCACCTAGCTGACCCCTTCTCCTTTTATTTTTCAACCAGTGCTGTGCACATACATGAAAAGAAGGTCTAGGAGAACTAGAAAACAGAGACTCCTTATATTGGAAAGAGCAGCAAATGGCATTTCCTCTACTGCAGGCTGCTTCCAGACTGTTAGCTACTAAGCAGTCCCCAAGGTCTGGGAGGTAGCTACAGAAAGAGACAAAGGGGTAGTTGTTATTTTTCTCTCTTTTTCTGACCAAAGAACACACATGTCTGGGGAATAAAGAGAACTGAAGTCATTGTTTTGTTTATGACACTGAAATAGTATTTAATTTTCAAAAGCTTTGGTATAATATATACTAAGAAATACAGATGTATTTTTTGGAACACTTGGGATGACCTACCAAATGCCAGCTTAATTTGCACACTTAAATTAGATAGGGAATTGGAACAAGAGTAAAACCAAGCACTAATGATAACCATATTTTTAAAAAGTGGTTTTGGAATAAAATGATTAGTCTATATAGTTTTCTTTATTTAAGTAAATTAATCACTTTGAGTTTTGAAGTGACATATGTTTGTGCTTCGTATTAAGCAAACATGAAAATGACTGGTTGGCCACCAGCTAAATCATACAAATATGACGGTAAAACATCATTTAGTGAAGCCTTAGAAGAAATTTTTTTAATGATCATTTGGCCTTTAAAACATGCATTGTTTCCATCTACATTTGGAAATGACTTTTCCTAACTTCTCTGGTTTTACATAGCTGTCTTTGTTCTTTCTTACCCCACTGTGGCTTAGAAAGAGAATATAATCACCTATTTAAAGAAAATGTAATCTGGGTTCTCCCTCAACTGACATTTCCTTGAAAGACAAATACTAAGTGAATTAAAAAGAAGGGCTCGGAATATTAATCTACCAGTACTTCTATTTGTTCCATTTTCCTAGCAATGGGCTTACAACACCATGCTTACTTTTAATACTTAACCTTTCTCCACTTAATTTTTTGATACATTGCAAAATTACAGGTCATAGAAAAAAAAAAGAAGTGGCACCACCAGAACTTTAACGCTAGATTCTCTTTTATCTCCAGAATCATGTTACACAATAATAAGGATTCTTTTTTCAAGTAATTCAAGAAAATAAATGTTATTTAATACATACCTGTTTTCTTCTGTAGGCTCTTGATCATTTACTGATCTTTATTCCACTAAACAACTAGACCAGAATGAAGAGTTTAGATGGGCACATCCTTAGGGAAAGTCTCGACTGCATTTTGCAGGCCTTTTTTTTCCTCCTAAGCAGATGAAAACTACCAAAAAAACCTCACAAAACTCAGAATATCCTCCCAATATAGAAAAAATATTCCTTAAGGGAATGAAAGGAGCAATCATTGTCCTTTAAGACATCATTGTCCTATCATTGTCCTTTAGGACATCATTGTCCTATCATTGTCCTTTAGGACATCATTGTCCTATCATTGTCCTTTAGGACATCATTGTCCTATCATTGTCCTTTAGGACATCATTGTCCTATCATTGTCCT
>JAQQSW010013430.1:0-12319 GCA_028646575.1 Pseudocheirus occidentalis
TATCCATCCATCCATCCATCCATCCATCTATCTATGACATATATAGCTATAACTATAGATAGATATGTATATGTACACTTGTATGTATGGAATATGTATGTATGTATGTATGTGTGTGTATGTGACAATTTGAGAGGTCTGTTCAAAGCCACAGAAGTGAGTGGTAGAAAAATTCCCTAATTTTAGGGAACAGCAAACGGACCAGTCTGACAAGAACATCAAACATGTGAAAGGAGTAACATGAAATAAGCCTGGGAGGTAGGTTAGAAGCAGATTGTGAAGGGTTTTAAATAAGACGAGTTAGTATCTTTTTTTTGGAGGGGGGAGGCAATAGAGAGCTACTTAAAGTTGTTGAGCAGAAGAGAGACATGGGATGATTCCAGGGACCAGGGCTGTATCAATAGGGACCTTCTATTAATCCTATTACACTTGGATTTTTCTAAGGGGCTCGTTGGGTTGCTCAAAGCTACTTTAATGATATTGGCTTTGCAATTATCTGGTAAAACCAGGCCACAGTGAGTATTAAATCGTTCCTCATTGACCGTATTTTAAGATTTTAAAATCCCATTTGAGAGTACTGAAATTTATTTTATTAAATATTCTACAATAATATCACACATTACTATATTTTCCTCTCTTTGCTATAGGAAATATATTAAATGAATTATGTGCGTCTCTTCTCTTGCCTTACTCGTTTTTCTCTCCATCTGTTATCTTTATCTTTTTTTTTTGCTCTCTGCACATCTTAGTTATGCAGATGTTCTTGCCACATATTTCTTGTGCCTATCCAAACCCTTGCCCTACTTTTACAATCTATTAACAGTTCTTCTGTCCTCAGCAGCCTTAGTTTAAATCCCCTTTTTAAGCCTCCACGTCCATAAGAAAGCTATAGTATTACACCTCCGAAAGACCACACAAGGAAGGATTGCTCTTTAATCTCCCCTATTTTCCTTTCCATTCAAATGATGGAGGCTTCCCATGAGCACATAAGATGTTCTTATTTACACTTTTATGGGCGTGATATTATCCTGCTCACTTATGTCTGGGCCCAGTTTGATCTTCCCGGTTGTTGCTATTGACCCATTATTCTTCCCAATATGAATAAAAAAAAATACACCTACCGTGTGCCAGGAGCCTAGATAGGAGTTGAGAACACAAATACGAGGGGACATAGTTCTTATCCTCAAGGAGCTTTTGTTCTAATAGGGGCATAGTTGACAGGGCAAGGAGTTTTGGTCTGGGAAGTTACAGGAATTGTGAATGGATTTGTTGTAAGGCCTGTCCGTTGTCACACCTCTTTCTAGTGACTATGGTACTAATGATTCAATTACCGTTCCCAGAGCAAGAGGTGGGTGGGGTAGGGTGGTACGGGTGCTTGGTAACAGGGTAGATGACAGGATGCCTAGGTAGGCCCAGATCTTGGTGGATGATTGCCTGGGATATGAAGGACTGTCTGACCCTTGCTAGACAGAGTGGATTAGGTAAGTTTAATTTCCCATTAAGATGGCATATCCTTAGAGAACAGTCTCAAAGGAGGATGTGGTCTTTGGAGGTCAAGTCTAGAGGGTGAGGGGGTAGGGCGGTAGCAGGTTAGATGACAAGATGCTTAGGCAGGCCTAGGTTTTCTGGAAGGGATATTGTCAGGTCATAGGATTTCAGATGCAGGAAAAGAAAATGAAATGGCTCACGCATCACCATTAAATGTTTTGTTGTCTCTGAGACCTTGGGAAACCTGTATCCAAATTAGCACATACAGGCATATAAAGGGAAAGCTATCTAGGAATACCAGAATCCCTAACCACTGAATAATTCTATCACAAAGATGTCTCATCTGGTTCATTACCTTTCCTTCCTTTGAAGAGAATCATCTATGCAGTAGTAACATAACTGATCAGTCTTTAAAAACACCACTTGAGAGTCCTGAATTTTTTCTGCCATAGAACAAGGCCTACGGGGCCCCAACCAGGAGTTCACATTCACTGGCCCCATTTGGGGAGCTGGGTGAAAGTCAATATCTCTCCCTCTGACTCATCTTCTTCTGCCGAGATTAATCCAAGAAAATCTCTGAGATAAAATTTGGGTGTTGCTCATGACTAGGGTATCTTAAACTATGGGTAGCAGAATCCCCAAATCCTGTGCAGACACTCAATATCCAACATAGTTGTTGAGTTTGGCCCATCCATCTACATTGGAAAGACCATATGACTGAAGGATGTCATCTATTACCCAGATTTCAACATGGTTTTGGATGAGTTCTCTAAACAGCTTGTCCATCAGTATGCATATCTAGGGCAGAATGTGGATAGGCTAAGTTGGGCTTAGATTAGAATGGGTTTTTATTGTTTTTGGGAAATTGCAAATCACCTTTACTGACCTCAAGCTTTCAGTGAAACCAAAGTTCATCTTTTTAATTCTAACATTCTCCCAGCGTTACAACTAAGTCTGAATAATTAAACATGAATATCACAAAGAGACCACTGCATGGATAGTGGATTATTGTCAACAGGCTGCAACATACAATCAATGAGGAACTCCAAAAAGGAACAGAAGTAAATGATGTCATCAAGGAATTGTATCATAGAAAAAAGGGGTGCTGGTCCTGTAGCAAGAGTGAGGTACAACAGGTGGACATCCAGAGTGTTCCACTGCTGTCCTTTCAATGTCAGAAGAATATGAGGAAGGCTTCCAGAGTATTGAGTGGATCCCCTGTGATGAACTTGCGGGAATTCATTGATAAGAACTGTGTGGAATGGGTAGGCATGGATGGGGTGCAGTCTGCATCATCAGGAAGAACTCCTGAAGCACTTTAATGCCACTCACACTTCTAGTGAGAGTCCCTCCTACATCTCTTTCACCAGATGCTTTGCCTCTTACAAATGTGGTAAAGGGTTTTTGAAGATAAAAGGGAGAAAGAAAAAAGGAGGTGGAAGAAAAATGGTGTGAGGTCACTGCATCCGTTTGATGGTCATCCATTTACTTTTCTATGTTTTTGCTATCACAACAGTGCTGCCATGTGTTTTTCAATATATTTGGGAACGTTCTGCCTTTGACCACCCTGAAGTCTGATTTATGTCTAGTAGTAAAGTAGTAATTTTCCTTGCATAATTCTAGATTGTTTACCAGAATATGTGGACCAATTCATAGCTCCAACAACCTTTTTGACTTTTCATAGCCCCTCAAACACTATTTTTCATCATCTTTGCTAATTGATGGGTATGAGATAAAACTTCAATTGTTTTAAATTAAATTTCTTTTGTTATTTGTGATTTAAAACATCTTTTCACTCATATCTTTTCACTTTTCCTATATAATGAGGAGAACCAAGGTTCACTCTGATGGTAATTAAGGACACTTTCCTAATGTTCCAATTCCTGGGCATCTAGGAGCAGTTAGGATTGCTGCAGGGACCTAAACTTAAATATCTTTGCATCTATCAGCTGCTTCTTACCCTAGGAATAAAGAGAAGTCCTTAGAATTATCACCCTAGCTGTGAAGGAGGAGTTCTTCAATTCCATCCTTTCTTGTGATCTCCACTGGCCTGTAGTAGTAGATAATTACGAGAGTCCTGGGGAGTGTAGGAGGAGATTCTGGGTCCTTCCCCCATTGATTCTATTTAGGGAAGATGCAAGTTCCCATCTAGGTGGGGTTGTGCTTCTTAAACCAATGTGGTCTAAACTTGTTCTTCGATGAGGTCATGCTGCCTACTCTGCCCACCCCTGGACTATCTGGTCCGAGTAATACCTTATTCTACCTGCCAAGTGAATGGACTGGTCTTTTGCTCTATTAAAGATCCATCTTTTTTTTAAATTAAGTTAATTTATTTAAAAAATGTATATAATGAAACAAGTATTTCCACAGCATAGTACAATAAAAAAGATTTCACACGAAATTGCAAATCCACTATGTATTATTTGCTTTTCCTTTTAAATATACAGCAAAGTTATCATGTAAATTTCCTTTTCCCTCCTTTTTTCTCTCCTCCCTTCCCCCAGATGGCTACCATTAGACACAAATAGATTTACACACATATAATCATTTTATGTCTCTATCGGTTCTTTCTTTGGATGCAGATAGCATCTTTCTTCATATGTCCTTTATAGTGAATTTGGGTATTTATGATAGTCAAAATGACTTGTTAATGACTTCAAAGTCATTCTTAAAATGGGAATTGTCTTCTACTGTAACCTTTTGCTCTGAAATGATATATAGATGATAAGTAAAAGTGGCTCCAATCTCATACCAAAGGTATAGGTAAGCAGTGCTGAATTTTCTGGGAAACTAGGCTCAAAAACAAAAAACAAAACAAACCAACAACAACAAACAAGTGAATTTTCTGTTTTGTTTGCTTGTTTATTTTATGACATTTACAGGTAATCCCCAGAAAAGGAAAGAGGGTATTGGTAACGGTAGTTCCCATAGTTTACTTGCCTTACTTACTGTGTTATTATGGGTACCTTCTGTGTATCTTACATACGTGTCTTGGTTGGTTAGAAGAATATTAGGAGGAGGCGGCTAGCTGCTACTGGATCATTAGTCTATACTGCTAGTGCTCTCCAGCGCACAATAAGGAGGATAGGGTTAGAGGAAAGAAAGCCTTTGAGAGTTAAAACAGTAAATAAAGGGAGACAGTAGATAACATAGTAAAAATTCAGAATTAATTGGTTTCCATTATGGGATGATTATAATGCTTTTGGAAATGAACAGAAATTATTTTTAAAAGAGGTTTATTTTGGATTCTAGGGGAAAAAAATTTTTTCCCCTCAGAGGGTTATTAAGATATGGAAGAAGCTGCCAAAGAAGTAGTCCTGGCCACAAGCATTGACAGATTTAAATCTGGAATAAATGAATGACTATCTTGGGAGTCATAGCATTGCTAGAGAGCTGTTGAAAGGCTTGTTGGTCCTGTCAAAACAAAGGAATAGACAAGATGGAATTAATGAGTCTCTTCATTCAAATTTATATGTGTACATCAATCCGATTGCATTGAAAAAAGATTTATTCAGTCATTTCCCCAAAAGAAAGCAGATAACAATAAAACTAGAGAATTTAAAGACCTTTAGAAGAAGAACATTTTTCTCCCATGAAAGTTGCTTTTCCTTATTCTATTAATAGATTTCATTACTTTCTTTTCCACTTAGAGGACACTTTAGTTATAGTCTCTTTCTTATCAGATCCAGACACCCATATTCTCCCCTTTTCTGACTCAGCAGGAAGTGACCTCACCCTCCCTCTCAGGTATAGGAACCCATATACCTTCATTCATTCCAAAAATGTGGCTGCCTCAGCTGCTGATACAGCTTTTGACACCAGTGAGAGTTAGAGGCATGTCAGCTCAATTCAAGATGATGGGCTAAAAGCTGGTGGAAAAGTGAATTCCCCACAATGAATTCCAGCTGCCGTGCTTGCTTTTCAGGGGTGGCTGATGTGATTTACAGAGTCATAGAATCATAGACAGGACCTTGAGAAGTCATCCAGCCAGGATCCTCGCCTACAGGCACAACTGCACCTCAATCATCCCTGACAGATGAGAATCTCTTCTACTGTAAAAGACCTCCAGATAAGATTTCATAACCTCTCTTGGAAAGTTGTTCCAATGTCAAAAAATGTTCCTTCTCAGGGAAATTTTCTTTATGGGGAACATACATTTCTAATGCTATAACTTCAGCCCAATGAGATATCTGATACAGCCATCACCAGAAGAAATTTCCTAGAATAAACATTTTTAAAAGCATTACAATTTTCAGCAGTTTTACATGGATATTGACATTGTTATTTAGCTATAGGTGACTGTTTTCCTTTTGCTTATTGTCACTGAGAATTTTTGTGTGTGTTTTGGCTTAGTGTCACTTTGCAGCTAAACAAGAAATTGATTCAATCTTGTGAAATTTTTAGCCATTTTTAAAACTCAAGAAATAAAAGGATAAATAAAGGGACATATTTTAATAGTAAGCCATCTGATACCGAAATACTCCCATCTATGAACAAATTGGAGTTGTGACGACTGGGAATCTGGCAGCCCAGTTTTGTTTTGTTTTCTGTTGACTTGATTCCTTGTGACTTGTTCCCCGGAAGTTATCAGGGAGCAGGGCTGAGAGAATCAAAGCAGTTGTGCCAGGCTGCAAGCAGGAAATCTTTACATTTATTCACCTTTACCCTTCATACGAATCCCCCTCTCCTAATGCCTGTCATCCTTTGGGTCAAAGTCAACAGGCATTTCTTAAACGCCTACCAGGTGCCAGGCATTCTGCTGAGCTCTGGTAAGAGGGAGCTGAAGAAATCCACCAGTTTGGACAGAAACGGAGTGAGGGAGAGGAAGTAAGAGATCCTTGTGGCCTGGTGCTTTGCAGAAAATTGGGAGAAATGATTAGAATACAGTGGAAACCTGGGCTTTGGGGCTACTCAATAAGAATTGGAGGAAGTTGAAGAAATTTCCAGCTTTTGCCTAGTCAGGCATTCACTGCGTAACTTCATTATTTTGCTTGGAATAGTCTTGAATTCTCCCAGAATGTCACATGCATCCACATTCAAGAAGAGAAATGTATTCCCAAACCAAATAGAAATGATTATCCGTAGTTTTAGATTACCCAAGCTTCAGTTCTCCATTAGCATAGGTTTGTGAAAATTAACACTCGTTTGACCCTGACAATTCAACAAACATTTATTAAGTGCCTACTATTGTTTTTTTACTGATTTTAAATTTAATATCAAAATGGATGTTATCTTCCTATCAAATCCCCACTATTTTATAATAGATTGAATTTGCCCAGAGAATTTTTTTTAATGCAAAAATAAAATGGGATATTTTTTTCTTAAATCTTTCCAGCCTGAGCTTCTTTGGGTTTATGAGAAATCCAGATACATTATTTATAATCTAAGACTGTCTATTATATGGTTCATCCCTTGGGAACCATGAAACTGTCCTGGGGCCCAGAAGTTCTAGCCTTTGAGGTACATAATATGCAAGAGCAGTATAAGAACTAATAATAAAATCTCCACACTGTCTTCATTCAATTCACCAGAATTTATTAAGGCCTACTAGGTTCGAGGCCCTGTGTGAGGCAGGTTCTGGGTATTCAAAGACAAAGCTAAATCACTCCCTGCCTTGAAGGAGTTTATGATGGCCTATTGGGGGACTGAGGGAAGGGGATGAGAGAAGGTTGAGAATAATAACTATAATAATACTAATAGCTAACATTTATACAGGGTGTCTTTAAAGTCTGAATACATAGAAGATCTCATTAACTATGCATATTTTCAAGAAATGAAATGGAATTTTCAAATTTTTATTTAATTAGCATAAATGAGATTTCATAGGAAGACATAGGAGACATACAGGAAATCTCATTAATTAAACTAATCTTATTCATATGGAAATAGCCCAATAGCTAAAGAAAGCCTTCATTCCATATGAAATTGTCATGACTAAAATTTATGATAATTAAATAAAATGTTGTTGAGCATTTCATTCATTTCTTTTTTTTTTTTTTTTAGAGATGAAGCTGGTTTTTTTTTTTTTTTTTTGCCCTTTCTGGAGGGGGAAGGGCAGGGCAATTGGAGTTAAGTGACTTGCCCAAGGTTACGGTGGCTAGTAAGTGTTAAGTGTCTGAGGCCGGATTTGAACTCAGGTCCTCCTGACTCCAGGGCTGATGTTCTATTTCCTGCAGCCCCTAGCCGCCCCCCACTCATTTCATTTCTTGAAATGTGTTCAGTACTTTACAGTTTCACAACCACCTTGGGAGGTAGATGTCATTATTATCCCCATTTTACAGATGAAGAAGCAGAGACACAGAACAGTTATATACACAAGTAAATGAAAATATATACAGGGAAATAGGCAATCAACATTTATTAAACGATGGGCCAGGTACTGTGCTATATGCTAGGGATACAAAGAAAGGCAAAAGACAGACCCTGCCCTCCTGAGTTCAAATCCAACTTCAAATACTTGCCACTTACTAGTTATGTGACATTGGGCAAGTCATTTAACCCCAATTACCCTGCCTTCCCCCATCAACTCCTCCCCCCAAATAAACAAAACAAAAAATGCTTCTTATCAATAACTGACCCGGACTCTGTCCCTTATGAAGCAGGTTTGGTGCCCCAGAGAAAATCAGAGAGCTATCATCCACTCTATGGTAATACAACCAGCCACGCCAACTTTGTCTTACACAAAATAAGATTGTATAATAGATACTTTTATTCGGTTTATTTTCTACACAGCCACACAGGGCTATGCATAAGGAAACCTGCTGTTTAGACAGCAACTATTTTCTATACATATGGAGATTCTTCAATAATGTGTATGAAGCAAGCTATATATAGGATAAATGGGAAATAATTAATGGGGGAAAGACGCTGGACTGAAGAGGGGCTGCAGAATTCTTCCTGTAGGATATAGGATTTGGGGGATTTAAAGGAAGAACTCCCATGGCTTCAGAGAGGAGGTGGATTTAAGAGTGCAGAATGATGCATATTTTTGAACATGGCCATTAGGGGAATTTGTTTTGCTTGACTATACTATGCATATTTATTAGAAAAAAATGTTTTTTAAAATTCAAGGGGGTAGGGAGTAGGTGGGAAAGAAAATGAATTTCTGGGTTTTTTGTTGTTTTTTTAGAGAGAGGAAGTGAAATATTGCATGTGATATATTGCAGGCAATTTCAGATAAGGTTACAACTGTATTATTAGTTCTGCTTAACTGTGTTACTTTGTTAAAAGACACCTCTCATGAAATGGAAGTAATCTGCAAATGCGGATAAAGTTAAAATAAAACACATTGATAAAACTTTAAAAAATAAATATTTATTAAATTGAATGGAAAATTTTTCAATAAGTCCATCACACAAATCCCTTTGACTAGAGCAAGGCCATCTTAGGTACAAAATGCACACCATATGTCACTGATAGTCTTGCCCTTGATGAGTGTACAAAATGATGGGAAAATAAAACATTTCCAGATGAAATTATCCAATTACAAAATAATATATTGAAAAACCCAAGAAATATAATACAGTTTAAATATAGAATTGCTGGTGAAACATAAAGGGGTGACTGAGTACAGGGCGGAGTTATTTTATAAGACCATGGAACTTAGTGTTTGATTGAAAGAACTTAGACATCGATCGTTTAGTTAAAAACAAGATGATGCTGATTGCCTGACTTTTTTTACAACCCATTCATTTCCAAATACATCTTTCCCCCCCCCCTAAGAAACTTCCAGCAAAACCAGGATTTTTAAAGGGAAAAAAAGTTTAAAAAATAATGACTGTGTTCTATAGTACATGTAATATTCCACACCTCAAATCATTTACCTCTTCAGAGAAAGAATGTAAAGTACACCTGTCTCTTCTCTTTCATTATTGGTCATAATTAAACAACATTTAGTTTCATTTTATTGCCCGTTATGTTTACATTATTGCAGCCAGTTAGTATATTGTTTTCCTAGGTCTTCTTATTTCTCTTGGCATCAGTTCCTATAAGTCTTGTCATGTTTCCTTGAATTTTTCACATCCATTGTGTCTTATGGTGCAACAATATTCCATTATGTTAAAGTACTACAATAATTTGTTTAGTTATTCCCCACTCAATGGGTACTTGTTTTGCTACTACAAAAAGTGTCCAGATTATTATTTTTTTGCTATATTAGATTTTTTTATCTTTGACCTTTTTGCCTAGTAGTTAGGTCTCTGGGGAAAAGGTATGGACATTTCTCTCACTTATTTAGCATAATTCTGGATTGTCTTCCAGAATGGTGTGTCAGCCTTCCTATAGCTATTCCAACATTGATTATTTTGATCATTTGTTATCTTAACCAATTTGTTAGACAAGAGGAGAAACTTTAGAATTAAAAATTTTTTATTTGGGCAATCTATCATAATAATTGTATTAGTCTATAGCTCTTCCTCATTTCCTTTAACCATTTATCCACTGGGGAATGACTCTGGGTCTTATGTATTTGTTTTAATTACTTACATAGCTTAAACATCAGGCCTTTGTCAGAGATATTTGATGCAAGGATTTTTTTTAACCAATTGAAAATTTTTCTTCCAATCTTAGATATGTTGATTTGTTCCTATATATCCTTTAAGAGATGAAGAGAAACAGTTCCATATGCCTCTTTTGAATGCTTCTCAATGTACTTCCTCTCTCTTGTCCTTCTACATGGAGTGCAGTGGAATGAGGATGCAATTTTTAATTCTAGCAGTGACACGAAGCTATGTGAGACATGCATTTGCATGAAGTCTGAGACCAGAAATTATTAGGCTTTGCATTTGTAGGTACAGTGAGATCTTCTGTTTCCTTCTCTGAATAGAGGTCAGTGACTAGCAAACCTGAGAAATGGACATTTCCAGCCTTGGGGTTTACCTCATGGGTACTCTTGAATTCAAGAATTCCTGAGTCCTGGAATTAAGTGATCACTATCAAGAGGTTTCATTAACAGGATGCTGCTTCAGGAAAGAGCAGAACCATTAGGATCATCCCAAAGAAATAAAGAGAGTCATTTCATGAGGGGCCAGGAGATAGACCTGGCCAATTCTTTTTGATAATTGCTGAGTTGTTTAAAGAATGTAGCTATAAATGTAGCTGTAAATTAGAAATATCTATTTAGCAGTCCTACAAAAGATTTTATATAGTTTCTAAGATTGAAAAAATAAATAACTATCTTATGTCTTATAACCATAATGTACATGAGATATTTTATAAGGTCCCAGTTATATATGTTTTGAGGAAATTTATGGCATAAACTTTACCACTCTTGGGTAGATATAGAGTCAGACAGAGAACTTGACCCTCCAGCAGGTTCAGTTCCTTTCAAGATGAACCTGAGTTGGTGTGACTCCTTTGGGGAGTTGTTTTGGGGCATGTGCTACATGCAAATGAGTAACCCAAGTCTAGGGAAGTAGAATGACTAGGGTCCTACAGATAACTGCGACAAAAATAGTGAGCAACACAATTGTAAATTAGTTTGATCCTATTTTGAAGAAAGAGAAGATGAATTGGTGGGAGAAAAGCGGAAGTAGGAGAATTGCATACTCAAAGGCTGGTGCTCAATAAATGCTTTCTGGTTTATGACTTCCAATGATAAATCTGATGGTTAAATAATAAACTATGGCACTTTAGAGGTCTGGGAATGAAAATACAAAAATAAAAACAGTCCTTTCCCTAGAAGAGCTTGCATTCTACACTGGGATATAACAGGTAGAAAGAAAGTAAATACAAGATAATTGGAGAAGAGAACATAATAAGGTCTTTGGGGGGAGAAAAAGCTTCTCTTTGGAAGGGCCTTCGCCCTAGATCGACCCTCCTTCCCTCCAGTGTTGTAAGTGTTCCTGCCTTCAATGAGTTTGAAGTCTAGTTGGGTAGAGTGTGACATATATACTTGAAAAGGCCAAGGTTCCCCATTGTATCTTGGGCCATCTCCAGTTGTACTGGTCTATATTTGGTCACTGGACCCAGATGGTTCCAGAGGTGAAAGTGAGGCTGGTGACTTTGCACAGTCCTCCCTCACTTAAATTCAATTCACTTTTATGTCATGGCATCACCTTCCTGATGTCACAGTCCTCTTTGAGAATGAAGGACAAACAGCAATAGGCAGAATATAATATTTATCACATGAATGGTGGGGATAATAAATACAGTAGAAATTCAGAGCAAAGACATTTCTTTTTTTATTTAATTTTTAACTATTTTTTTTACATTTCTGTTGTTAGTCCTCATTTTCCCTATTCCCCTATCCACTGAGAATATAAGAAATATGCTACCCATTATACAAATGAAGTTATGCAAAATATATTTCCACATTAGTCATGTTGCAAGAAAAAGCAAGAAAAAGAAAGAAAGCAAAATAAAACAGAGCAAAGATTTCTGAAAGTTTCAATTTTTAAGAGTACAGTGTTTAGGGCAGACTACACAAAAGAAGTGAAAGTCCTAAGTAATTTTGAAGAATAGGTATGAAGCGAGGGAACACCAAAAAGGAAGAACGCTATGAGCAAAGGCACAGGTATTTTGGAGTGGACTGATGTATCTGGAGCAGAGAGTTTGTGTATTACTAATATTGAGATGTAATGTTGGAAAAGCATTAGGAAGGTTGAGAACCACTGCCATAGAGCAGCCTTTTAATTGTGTCTCTGTATAGAATACAGAGGATATCTACCAGTGGTAAGTGTAGTTCTCAGTTCTATCACTGTTTATAATTATGTACTTATCACATTATTTTATAATATATTATCACTATACCATACTTCAAAACATAGTAGGTGCCATTTTCCTGAATATTAATAATTCATGATTTTCTACTATACTACTGAACATAGTACTA
>JAQQSW010013431.1:0-12319 GCA_028646575.1 Pseudocheirus occidentalis
GAAGGATTCATCTCAGTAAAGGGACAGGGACAGGGTAGAGAACAAAACAAGGGGGGTGTAGGATAGGAAGGAGGGACATACAATCAGCCTCTCACAATTTGTCCACCATGGAGATGTCCTGTGTAATTACACAGGTACAGCTTGTATTGAATTGCTGCTCCTCCCAGTGGGACTGGGTGACAGGGGAGGAATTGCAAGAATCTAGTATTTAAAGCTATACAATAAAATGCAACTGGGAAATAATACATGAAGGGAAGGGGTCAGGGAGCTCCTCCCTGCCCTGCTAGAAAGCTAGAGGGGTGTTGGAGGAGGGCATAAAAGGGAACAGATTGTGGGAGGGGTCTTACAGTAGGATCAATGTTCTGGGCTGGGGGGTAGGGGCAAAAAGGGGAGAAAATTTGTAACTCAAAACCTTGTGGAAATGAATGATGTAACCAAGAAAATAAATTAAAATTATAAAAAAAGAATGTTTGAAAGGTCTCTTTCATTGAATGACCATATTTTCCCCCAAAGCATTATAGTCAATTTTGCTGGATAAGGGATTCTTGGTTTTAATCCTAGTCCCTTTGACCTCTGGAATATCATATTCTAAACTTTTCAATCACTTAATGCAGAAGTTGCTAGATCTTGTGTTATCCTGATAGTGTTTCCACAATACTCAATGTGTTTCTTTCTGACAGCTTGTAATATTTCCTCCTTGACCCCCTGGGAGCTATAGAAATTGGCTATGTTATTCTTAGGAGTTTTCCTTTGGTGATTTTTTTCAAGAGGAGATAACTGAATTCTTTCCATTTCTATTTTGCCCTCTGGTTCTAGAATATTAGGGCAAATTTCCTTGAGAATTTATTGAAGGATGATTTCTAGGCTCTTTTTTTTCAAAGTGGGTTTCAGGTAGTCCAATCATTTTTAAATTATCTCTCCTGGATCTTTGTTCCAAGTCAGTCATTTTCCAATGAAATATTTCACATTGCCTTTTTTGTTTTCCTTTGTTTGTATCTGTTTTATAGCATTTTGATTTGTCATAATGTCATTAGCTTCCATTTGCTCCTATCTAATTTTGAAGGAATTATTCTCTTCAGTGTGTTTTTGAAATTTCTTTTTCCTTCTGGCAAATTCAGCTTTTTAAGGCATTCTTTTCCTCATTGGCTTTTTGGGCTTCCTTTGCCATTAGAGTTAGTCTATTTTTAAGGTGTTATTTACTTCAGTCAAGCTGTTGACTCTTTTTTCCTGATTTTTTTTACATCATTCTCATTTCTCTTCAAAATTTTTCTTCCAATTTTCTTACTTGATTTTCAAAATCCTTCTTGAGCTCCTCTAAAGCCTGCAACAAGTTCATATTTTTCTTGGAATCTTTTGATGAAGAAGTTTTGACTTTGTTGTCTTCTTCTGGTTCCATGTTTTGATCCTTTTTGTCTCCCAAAAAAGATTCTATGGTTTGATTATGATTCCTCTGCTTGCTCATCTTGCCAGCCAATTGTGTGACTTTTGAGGTCTTTGCCATGGTAGAAATCTGCTTCCAGAGTGGAGATAGCTGTGTCCCAAATTGCTGGTGTTTTCATAGTTGTCAGAGCTATGTGGTGGGTGCCCTCTCTATAGCCACCACAAGCTGTGACACACTAGCATTTCTCACCCCAGGACCACCTCCCAAGACTGTAACCCAGATCCAAGCAGGTCAAAGCCAGAGTGATCACCCTCTGAGTGGTCACTTGGTCCCCCTACAATCTTTAGGTCAGGAGCTGGAGCTCCAGAGGCAGCCATGCAGCAGAAGCTGCAGCCACCGTGCACCTCTCATCAAATGGGCAGGGGCTAGACTGTGCTCTTCTCTCACCCTGCATCAACACCCTTCTCCACTGACTTTTTACCTTCCCCTTGGTTATTTATGTGTTGAGAAGCCTGGAAACCACCATAGCTGCTGTTGATTCACTCTCCTGAAGTCTGTTTCACCTAGTCTGGGCCACTGGATGGGGCCACCTGGGTCTGGGCCCACAGGGCTCACATGGGATTGAGCTTGGTTCTCAGTTCATCATGATGGGCCCTTGCTGTCTGCCTGCCAGACTGCTTTCAGCAAGAGATTTGTTTCTCTCTGTCACTTTGTGGGTTCTGTAGCTCTAAAATTTGTTTAGAGTCATTTTTTACAGATATTGGAAGTGACTGGAGTGAAGCTCAAGCAAATTCCTGCTTTTACTCTGCTATCTTGGCTCCACCCCCATCTGTCATATTTTTAGTCAAAAAGAAAATAAGAAAGAACAATTTTTTAATTGTGATTACCTTAACTATAGGAAAGGAAAAAAAGTATATGTAGTGATAAATGTGCAAAGGGATGGGAGGGGGAAAGAAAAATATTAAGTAGTAAGTGGTTATTATTTACATATTACAATTATTTTAATATAAATCGAGTAAATGTAAGTTTAACCCATCATTGTGATTTTAGACTACTTAGAAAAAAATAAAACTGTCTTAATAAATAATGTGGTGTCCAGAGTTTGATGCATTTCTCCAGAAGTAGTCTGACTAGTAAAGTATGATCAGATATTGTCCTCCTGATCTTGATTCAATATTTCTATCAATGCTGCCTGCTATGACATTAGCCCTTAAGTAGCAATCTCACACTGTTGGCTTACATTGAACTTGGGCCAACCAAATTCTCCAGTTCTTTTTCACATGAAAGTGTTATCATATCAGATTTTTCTCTAATTGTGTTATCACTTATTTCCTTATCCTAATTACATCTTGTTGACACTAGGTCAGCATTTTATTGCGTTGGAATCATTTGGATTCTATAAAATGCCATCTATGACATTACTTATCATTCATAAAAATAGGTGGGAGATACCTAAGCTCAAAGACAGTAAAACCTCAATTCAAAGTCAGTTTCAAATACTAGAGGTTTGACTCTGAGCAAGTCAGTTTACATGTCGGTCTCAGTTTTCTCAACTACAAAATGGATACAGTAATAGTAACTACCTTCAAGGCTTGTTGCAAACATCAAGTACAATAGTATTTAGGGTATTTTAGCACAATGCCTAACATGAAGTAGATACTCAATGAACTTTTGTTTCCTTCTTTCCCTCCCATATCTTTATCCATACCATTCATTACAGTTTTGAACTGAGAAGTTCACCCTCAGCCAAATGATCCAGATGGACAGAATCTTGGAAAGATATACCAGAGTTCAGGTTATTATCAATGTCTGTTTGGTATGATTGCTCAATAGTTTTTCAATAAGCTAGGAATTCATTTATGCAATTATGTAATATACTCTCCTATACAAAAATATCATTAGATCTTAGCATTGTTAAGATCAAGATACACTATGTTAATGTCACTGCCCTGATTTAATAATGTGATAATTTATATATTTAGTACTTTATAGTTAAGAAGGCATTTTCATAAGTAATTTAATTAAATCCTTAGAGCCCTGTGAAATAGGACACTCAAGTACTAAAAATGCCGTTTTACTTGTGAAGAAGCAGGGACCCATCCATTTAAATCACTTGCCTATGGATACACAAAATTGAATAAGGGATGGAGCTAAGACTAAGATCCAGGCCTTCTTATCCTGTCGTCAGTGCTGTTTCCATGATACCATGTTGTGTCTACAAGTCTTGTAAGCTGGAAAATCAAAGAAATTAAATCAGGTTGTCATAAATTCATCTTGGACACACATATTCACTGAACTCTTTCTAAATGTTCACAAATCATTTGATAATTATTCGTTCTAGGATTTTGTCCATGATTCACATTAATTTTATAAGTTTATAGTTTCCAAAATCAAGCTTTTCTTCCCTTTTGAAAATTAGAATATTTCTTGACTTCTTTGAGCACCATTCATGTTCTTTATGAAATCTCAGAAAATATCAAGGATGTCTCTGAGGTCTCCTCTCTAAGTTCTTTTAGCATTCTGAGTAACTCTCCAGAGGGGATGGACTTAGCACTTCTTGTTGTCATCATCCATAATGCCTAGCATAGGGTGCATACAGTAGTTTTGTTTGTTGAGGTTCTGATTACTGTCAAGTCAATTAACATTTATTTATTTTCTACTGTGTTGTAGATATTGGGATGAAAAAATATTAGTTCCTACTATGAAGGTTAGATATAATATGTAAGCACATGATTATTAGAAAAGGCAGAGAGAATTAACAAAGAGGGCGCAGGAGTAGTGCCTTAATTGAGATTTGAAAAATAATCTAAGGATGTTAAGAGGTGGAGGAAAGGAGAAAGTGCATTCTAAGCATATGAGGGAAAGCACAAGAAAAGACATGGAGGAGAGGGAAATTCAAGTTTGACAAACAGCAAGTTGTCCTTGTTTGCTGGAATGGAAAGCTACCATTTAAGGTAAGTGTTTTTGTTTCTTTTTTTCAAAATTTCATACATCAGTCAACAGTTCTCTTTTATGACAACTGAGAATTTCTTTTACTTTTAAATTCCAATGTATGTTTTCCTTTTCCCCCATTTCCAAGTACATATTTGTTTACCACGGTTTAGATTCCTGAGAACTACTTATAATCTTAATGTTTCTGTTCTGATGAGCATTCTTATATTGTGTTTACAGTTTTATACTTCCAGTATATATGTCTCTGTTCTTACAGAATATATATGTGTGTGTGTGTATATACACATATATACATATAGGATATAAAATATATGTGGATATACTATACCTACATATATGTAGATAGACCCCTTGTAACTCACTGACAGAAAACGACTTTCACTGATATTGTCCATTATTTTTCTCTCCCACACACTGTTCAGTTTGAGAGTGTTGTGTACATGAAAATGAATTTGATCCAAAATCAGCAGTGTTTATGATGTGCAGAAAAGAGAGTGCATTGGAAAAAATAATAGAGAATGATTCTAAGTCACTTCTCAAAGAGGAAAGACTTTCTTATTTTCCATGACTTTGTACATATGGAGAGTGCAAATGAGGAGACAAGACAAGGACTGATGCCATTGGTATTATGTCTTACATGTATAAGTGTGTGTGTATCCTTTGCTTGGCGTAGAAAGGCACAAAAAAGACTGTATAGAAATAGAATACTTTCTAAAGCACAGTATACTAGCAAGACTGCTGGATGCAGAATCAGAAGACCTAGAAGCAAATCTCTGCTTTGGCACTTATTATTGTATGACCTTGAACAAGTCATCTTAAGCTCATTAGGACTTGTTTTCTTCATCTCTGACTTCAAGCTAAAAATCAATTATATGTATTACTGAGTGATTGGGTTGCAAAGACAAAAACCAAAAAGTTCCTGTCCTCATGGACCTTACCTTCTATTTGGGAAACAAGATGCAGGCATATAATTTGAAATAAAATATACCTAAGGTGATGGGTTCTGTTCTGATGAGTTGTCTAGTATGTAAAAGATGATTAGCTCACTTGTTACATGGATAAATACAATCTCGATTATGCCCACCCTGTCTTCAGGAGTGAATGGAGTTGCGAGCTTTGAAGAGAACAAAAATAGGTCCATGGTAGCCCCACAAGCTACCTAGGGAGAAAGGAAAACACAGGATCCAGGACTGAAAATTTGCCTAGTCTTCCATCTCCAAGAGTGGCATTATGGTCTAGAAATCTATCTATCTTACCTCAAATATTGTAAGTTTGAGATATAACTGGTTCAGAATAAAAGCCACCATCCCCAATCACTCTCTAGAGTAGAGTATTAGCTAGCTTAATATAACTCACTTAGCTCCCTCCCACCAAAAGCTAATTAAACAAAGATCACCACAAATAAAGGACATCAGGTAAACTCACTTATTGAAGAAAAAAAAATGTCAGATGGAAGTTAGAAAAGTTATTAAGATTAGAAAATGACCAAGAAAAATCAATAGAAAGGAGCATTTTTGATAGAAACAAGATCAAACACCTCAATTTCATCAAGGAGAGAAAACAATTTCACTGAGGGAAATTCTGCTCTCAGCTGTCTTTGTTGAAAACAATGGAAGTCAAGGGAAGAGGGATAAAGCTAGTTCTACATGTCAGCATCTCTGAGGGTCCCTGTAGTCATTCGAAAGGTCATACTTGCCTCTGTCAAGGGCCTCTCTTGAAGTCCTTCTGCAAAATCCTTGCTTTCCTCAGCATCCTAGCTTAGAGAGGGCTATCCACCAATCAGAAGGTAGGTCTCCTCTCATGTATTCAGTGCAGCACACAGGGCTGTCTCCTAGGCACTGCCTTGGGAAGTGTTATTTATATATAAAGTGAATTCAGGGTATTATTGTTGGGAAAAAGTCACAAACAGTTGGGGGAATCAGCAAAGGCCTCATGAATAGAGTGGTGCTTGAGCTGAGTTTTGAAGTGGGCTAGGGATTCTGAGAGGTAGAAGTAAAGATGGGGACACCTGTGTAAATGCAAAGATGTGGGAAATGGCAGTGACAAGTTGTAGAGTTGTGAAATGGCACAACCGTTTTGGAAAGTATTTTAGAATTAGGCAAATAAAATGACTGAAACAGAGACTCTGTTAATGGGATTACACCCCAAAGAAGCCACCTGAATAAAATAAATAGGAATAAAATAGGAATAAAATCCCACATTCACCAAAATATTTATAGCATTGTTTTTTGTAATAGCGAAGAATTGGAAGCAAAGTAGATGCTCATGATTGGGGAACAGCTAAAGAAATTGTAGTGCATGAATGTAATGAAGTAGTACTGTAATATAAGAAATTACATGTGATAGAAACAGAGAAGCATGGAAAGATCTTCATGAACTGATGCAGAATGAAGTAAGCAGGGCCAAAAAACAGCATACACAATGACTATAACAATGTATGTGGAAAGAGCTACAACAACAAAATCAAAGATAAATGAAATAACATTATAATGATCAAGTATTACTTGAATGAAGAGATATTAATGGATACTCACACACCACCCCTTTGTGGAGGCAGCTGAGAGGCACACTGATATTTTGCATTGCATGCATTTTTGGACTTTTCCAATATCTTAAATCAGTTGTGCTGATTTTTTCCCTTTTTTGTCATTAAAAGCACTATGTGAGGGAGAAGAAGAAAAACACTGGAGATAACTATGATGATGCAAAAAAATCAGAAGATAGCAATAAAAACTATTTTAAAATAAAAATAACAATGTCTGGATTAGCTACCTGGAGAGGAAATGTGTCACAGTGAATAGAGAGTTGGCCTCAGAGTCAGGGCAACTGAGATTTAAAGTCTTGTCTCTGAGACAATCAGGTTGAGACCTTGGGAATAACACTCAACTTCTCCTTTCAATATGCAGCACTATGAATCATTACAAGTTGCAGAGCAGGTGGAAGTCTGTGCTAGTAGATGGAGTTTCTAACTAAGAACACTCCATAATGATGAAATCTCAAGTTCATTAAAAATATTTCAGAGTGTTAGGAATAAAGGACTTTGGACATTTTAAAGTATTTAAATATGATGCATCTTCATCATTGTCCTTTTGTAAAGCAAATATTAGACCTTAAGTTAATATTTCACAAATAAGGACTTTCATATCACAAATTTGTTTAAAGTATGATAGTACTTGTAGCATGTGGGGGGAAAATTATATGCCAGTTCTTTGACTCAGGAATCATAGGGAAGGTTTTCATGGTTAAGGCATTTCTTAGGGTAGAAAGAGCTCTCTGCCCAACTGGGGCCATCTTGCTGGGTACTTTTAAAGAATGCACTATGGTACACTGCTGAGTGAAGAACTCAATATAAATATTATTATTTTGCAAAATGATAATCATTTTTCCTGCTTGAATAAAGAACCCAGTTTAATCCCACTAGTTATTTTCTTACTTTAGTGACAAGGGAAGTTACTATGATGTTTTGGAAAATTACTCTGAAGTTCCCTGCAGCTGCTCTGGCAAGTTTGCCTTAGATGTTATGAACCCTTTCAACACTCTCCAGTTTCAAAAGAGTCATGAGAAACTGAAGCAAAAATTTGAAGAGGGTCACAGACAAGCAAAGGTCTTATACCTCAAGAGGTGGGAGGGAGGGGAAATAATTTTGACTTGATGAGCCATCAGAATCATGAGAAACTTCATTATCACAAAAGATGGTAAATGCCACTTGAGAAGTAAAACTTTACAGATTGCCACTGTAAGAAAAGAGTGGGATGTTCCTGCTACATTTACAGGCCCTGAGATATTTCCATTCCAAAGTTATGACAAAGTGAAGTCAATATACTGTCAGCCTTCAAAATGAACCCCGGGTAATTATCTCTTTGGGAAGAGGCAGAAATAAGAATTATGCCCTTAAGCAAGGGGGATGGAATATGGAAAGGAATCTCTAGCCAAACCTCATGTTTTGATTACAAGCTGCCTTATATTGTCCTCTGCTATCTGGGTCCCACATTCAGCATTTAATCACATGTTGTCTCATATTTTTATTCAACTTTCCATGTGCACATGCCTTTTCATTCCTGGGAGGAATGAGAAAAGTAGTTGATGCAGCCATATATAGATTCTATGGGACTCCAACCTTTCTCTCTCCACCACCTTCCAAAATGAACAGTTATACTGGGTTCTCTCTAATATTGGATAGTCCCTCAGAGATCCTGTGCATTTGCATTTTGTAAGACTAAATCATGACTCCCCTTAGGAAAAAAATTAGTACCACTGAAGACATCATCTAGGGTCAGCCCTATTCATAGGTTCTTCCTCCCCTCTCTTAAAGACATTAGATTAAGGGTCCTAAACTGTCGCACTCCAAGCCTGTGCTTCCTGAATAACTGGTTTATACCTAACCTATTTCTCATTACCTCCCCAACAAAAATTAGTGACCCAGTACCTCAAATTCCTGCTCTCTAGGAGCTAATGTGATTGACACATCTACTCTAATGTAGGAAATGAATGTCCATGGGCCAATGCATTACCCATTCCAAGCAGCATAATTTCATGTGGATAAGGACTTTCATGAGATTACTGTTCAGAGCCAACAGTGATATACAACATAAAGTAAGAATCTCAAACAACATGGCAAACTTGAGGAAATAATTTTGGGAAAATAGGGCCTTTCTAAACCTTCTCAAGCCATTCCATCCATACAAAGTGATTCTAACTATTTCTATTCATGAGAAGACGAGAGTTCATAGTTAGAATATTTTTGAATTGACTGAATCTATACTGGTCAAGGTGTAGAATCATCTATATAACAGAAAAGAACTCTGCTTCATCATAAATCCAAAAACTGCCCTAAGAAGTTACCCATAGGCTACAAATAGCTAGATAGTGGGAATGACCTTCCAGTGGAAAGAGACAGACAGACAGATAGACATAAGGAGAGACAGAGAGACAGAGAGAAAGAGATTGCATTTTCCCAAAGTAACGTTCCAAGACCAAAATTTTAGATACATAGCAGTCAATCTGTATTGGTATATCTTTGTTCTTTATATGGAGTTCCCTTATACCAATTAAATTACAGGTCCAGAACACATCAAACCACCATGTTTTCACATAAATAATTTATACAAAATAAACAATTAAACAAATAAATAAATAACATATCAAATAATAAACAAATAAAATAAACAAATAAAAATTACAGTCCTTTACTTGTATCATGATTTGTAAATAATTAGGGAAATATAAATTCTAATTTTGAATAAAATCATTGCATATTTTTACATAGAGAACATTTGCTAAAAGTTATAAAGAAGCAAATATATCCTTTAATGGTTTTTTAGACCTGTTTGCTGTGAAATTTAAATTTGTTGTTTGGTTCCAACTATTATCTCCAAGTGAGCATCTGTCATATGTTAATGCAGGCATATTTTGATTTAAGACAAGTGAAAATGTTGATTTGTTAGGGTTCCCAAGATCCTGACACAGACACACCCTTGGAGCAGGGGATGACTCACAAGGTATTAGAAAAGACACAGCTTGCACTCACTTTGTATCTGTCTCCATCACAGCCAAATTGCCTTCATATTCTCCAAGCCCAAGAACCTTGAAGGGTGAGCAGCATGGTCAGACATACAAGATCTTCCAGAAAAACAAATGTAACACATGGAAAACACATCATCAGGATCAAAGGGGAAGAGAGCCAACTACACTACTCAGTCTCCACAAAATATAACCTATCTTCTCTTTCCCTTCTCCAAATGTGCTAAGTTCCATATCAGATATGTGATGGTGATGGTGATAATGGTGGTAGTATTGGTCTTGGTGCTAGTGGTAGTGGTTTTGATAATATTGATATATAGTGCTTTAAAATTTACAAAGAATTTTATAAGCATATTCCTATTTGAGCCTCACAAACACATGGGGATAGGGGGAAGGAATGAGGGCCAGTATCCAAACAGCACTGGTAAGTGTTGATTTTTCTTAGATACATCTGTTAGCTCAAGACAGTTGCAATATGGGAAGGAACACGTTCCTTGGGACTGGATGCTAGAGTTCCTACCTTTCTGTTCCAAGTTCAGCTGTGATCTCTCCTTACTATGCCACCATGATGCCTTGAAACTGAATAGTGATTGTTAACATTTCTGTAAGTACATCCTAACCATTGCAATATGTCTAAACTAGAACTCAGCTTTCCCTCCAAACCCACACCTCTTCCAAACTTCCTGATTTCTATCAAGGTCATCACAATCCTAATATTCATCTACATTCACAACTTCTGTCATTCTCTGCTATTCATTTCCATTCCAAATCCACTCAGTCAACAAATCTAATCATTCTACCACCTCAAAATCTAGGAGTCAGTCTTTAAAAGAGGAACTTTAAAAACGATATGATTAGACTATAGTCACATAACCTGAATGGTATCTGGGAAAGCTCATTTTAAGAGAATATTAGCTTCCTCATTAGATAAATCATCAAAGATATGTTGTTTGTTCTTTGCACTGGAAGAGGACCAATAACATCAAAATTGGGGGGGGGGGAAAGTACAGTGTGTTTGGAAAGAGGACCATGGCCAGTCATTCCAATAGAGGTCAGAAGGCTCTACCTACGACAAGTCAGTCAGTAATAGTGCATTTGAATATCTGGAATGGGTAAGTCCCTAGATTTGCACATTCCCTATTTCCTTTGTGCCACTGAGATCCTGTTTTGCTCATAAAACACAATGCCTTCTTTGATGTGGTCACATCATGCTGGACAGTTATGTTCTAGTGTTTGCTATGTCTCATAGTAAATACTAAGGTTCTTCAGAATAACTTTGAGAGTGTCCTTGTATTGCTTCTTCTGACTTCTGTGTGAATGCTTCCCTTGTGCTAGTCTTCTGTAAAATAGTCTTTTTGGTAAATTTACATTAGACCTTTGGATTATTTGTCTGACCCATCAGAGTTACACTTTCTACAGTAGAGTTTGAAATTTGGGGAGTTCAACTCAAGAGAAAACCTCAGTGTCCCATACCTTAACTTGCCAAGTAATCTTCAGAATTTTCCTAAGACAATTCAAATAAAAGTGGTTCAATTTTCTGGCATTACATTGAAAGACTGTCTAGGTTTCACAGGCAAACAACAATAAAGTCAGCACAACAGTTCTGTAGATCTTCAGTTTTTTATGCAACCTAATACCTTTTCTTTCAAAAACTTTTTTCCCTCAGAAACTAAGATGTAACAGAATATGGATCAATTCTCTGACACTTGTGCTAATTTTGGCCTGACAATCAAAACCAAGGACAAAGAGATTCTCTACTAGCCAGCAATACATCATCTGTATGTGAAACCACTGGTTACATTAAATAGACAAATTTTGAATATTCAAGATCAGTTCACTTACCTTAGCTACATATTTTTCAGGGATGTACAACTAGATGATAAGATTAACTCAAGTATTGCCAAAACTAGCTCAGTGTTTTTAGGATCTGAAAAAAAGTGTGGAAGAGGTACAAAGGTATGAAGAGTTCTTGAAAAAAAACTTTTCACTATGTCATAAATCATATGAATGATAGCTACATAACACTAATAGTAAGAGAAATTAACATTAACAGTGAGAATTCTGTAAAGCCAATCAGCAGTAGGTTCCTGAGAGAATGCGACTGTGAAGAGTTTTTTAAGATTCAGATTACAAAGTATTAGTGAACACTCTGTTTATTCCATTACAAAATCAGATTCAGTACAATGTTCACAGTTTCAATAGTTCACAATATTATATACAATCTTCAGAACAAGGAAGGTCTCAATATTATATCTTATCACAGGAACAAGGAACAAGAGAAGAATCAGCTGGTTTCCCTAAGGGAGAAACCAGCTTCACATTTTAAGATTCAATCAATTAATTAACAAAAGGAATGACCTAGTTTCCCTAAGAGGGATTCAATCAATCAATTAACAAAAGGAATGACCTAGTTTCCCTAAGAGGGAATTGATTCAATCAACAATTCACAATATACTGATCTTCCAC
>JAQQSW010013432.1:0-12319 GCA_028646575.1 Pseudocheirus occidentalis
CCTGCACTTCTTTTCTTTAAACTTTGATTTATTATTTATTTTAAGAATTCTATTTTTTTTTTAATTTTTCAGTTCCAAATTCTTTCCTTTCCTTCCTTAAACCCTTCCACCACTCACTGAGAAGCAGGTAATACGGTATTAGTTGTACCTGTGGAACCATGGAACCATTTTTCCATATTATAAGCTAGTACTTCTTAATTAAATATGTAATCATTCACACTTTAAGACAACCTATGCACTGAAGAATCTGTGTACTTTGGGTTCTGTGTGTGCAGGGATCTTCCTTGAGGCTGAGGCCTGCCATCAAGTATCTATCTACCTATTTTACATAGCTGTCTCTTTTTCCTTGCCACATGTTGAATTTTACAAATTATAAGGCTAACTCACTTTTTTTTTCAAACTCCATTTTATCTGACGCTAATTTTTAAGTCAGGAAAATAGCATCCTGAGTATAAAAATAAGTCTGATTTTTTAAGTCTTTAGCCTTACATTTCATAAACTGTCAACTAGAACAATATGACATTTTGCCATTCGAGAGCCCATAATACACATAGTGCTTTTTGTTATAGTGATCTTTGTTATTGTACCCATCACAAATGTTGAAGGCATCTTAAACATTCCACATACCATTAGCTTTGAGAACTGGAGTAACTTTTTTGGTACTGCCGTCAACTTTTTTGGTCCTTTATTTATGGTTTTCATTATTTTGAATTTAAGCTCTATAGCCTTTATTTTTTTTAAACTTTTGCTTAATTTTTAGTTTACATCATTCGAAGAGACATAATTGGGATCGTGTGCCTAGGTGAATAATTTCAGAAGGGATGCTAAGAACTCCTAGAACAGAGATTCTTAAACTTTGTTTGTGTCCTGAACTGATTTGGCAGTCTAGCAAAGTTTATGGATCCCTTCTCAGAATAATGTTTTAAATGCACAAAATAAAATACAAAAGAGACCAATCATACTGAAAAACAATTATGAAAACAAAACACAAATTCACAAACTCTAGTTTAATGTTCTCTAACAGAGAGAAAACACCCTTGTGTAAAAGAGCTAATACGTCTCCCCCACAAAAAATGGCAGAGTAAAGAAAGGGTTTACAAGAAAGGAACTATCCAGAAAAGGTTCTACTCCATAAATATATAATGAAAAGTCAATAATATAATTGAAATATTCACACATTAGTTCATCTGGCAATTTTCCATCACATTTATGCAAGTTTTACCTGGAAGAGTTTTGCTAGAAGATGTACTCTGATGCCTCCAAAAAGTTATGGCAGACCGCTCTCTGTTCTGTAATCGATTTAACCTTTCTGCTAGTCCACCCCTATCAAGGGAAAAAAATTGTTAAAATTAGCCAAGAATTAGTATTCTGTTTGGTAAAGAAGTATCTCTTATATTTTATATGTTATCTAAACTCTCCAACAAGAGCAATTTTTTGGTTCTCATTAAGTCAAATGTTTTAACCTTATAAGTATTCTATCATAGAATCCTCCTCAGAATTTTATCTCTAATAGAGAGCTTTGATTTCTAGAGGGGGAAAAAAAAGAAGAAATACAGATCTTTATTTCTATTGTGTTGGATAATTATAACTTCAAGTTCAATCAATCTGTCAACAAGCATTTACTGAGTACTTCTATGTGCTGACCACTATGATACATTCTGGGCATTCATAGACAAAAGTGAAACAGCCCCTGACCTAGAGGAACTTAAATTTTATCCCCCTTCTAAAGGGAGAAGACAACACATAAAAGTTATTTACAGATTTATGAATAATATATATTATGCAATTGATAAGGAGTTCCTTGTATCAACAGGAAAACTCTAGGAGCTTTTCAAATACAAACAGAGACTAAAAGCTATTATTATTTGATATAAACCTAGCTATGGAAAGAAAAAAATGAGAATAAATGTAGAGGTAAACATTTCATCAAAGAGAAGACAAAGTAAACCCTATCTGCAAACAACATGAGGGTCTATTTAGAAAATACAAGTGAATCAGCAAAGAAAATAAGACAATAACTTCAGTAAGTCAGCAAGATACAAAATAAATCCACCAAAAAAAAGAGCATTTCTATACAGTACTAATAAAAGCCAAAAAGAGATGAAATAAATTATAATCAGAGTAATTAGAAAAAGCATAAACTATCTGGAAGTGCTCTACCAAGCCATATGGATCATACATAAACACAGCTACAAAACACACTTTATAGAAATAAAGGGAGATTTGAGCAATTGCTTGTATTTCAATTGTGCCAATATCATAAAAAATGACATTACCAGAATCCATTTACAAATGTAGTGCTTGACCAATAATTGCCGAGGGATGACTTCATAATAAATTATGCAAAATATTTAAAAATTCATTTAGAAGAAAAAAGGTCTAAATCTAAATGGAAATAATGAGAGAAAGTACAAAGGGAATAGTATTATAAGACTTCAAACTATACTATAAAGTATTAGTTAAATCAACAAAAGTCTTCAAGAACTTACTATGTGCCAGGCATTATACCAAGTGCTGGGGATACAAAGATAATAAATAAGTAAATATTATTTAAATAAATAATCTCTATACTCAAGCAATCTAATGAGCAAATTAATATGTAAACAGTTATGCACTAACAAGAGACAAAAAGGATAAAATGGAAATAATCTAAAAGGAAAGGAAATACCACTAAGGAGGACTGGGGAAAGCTTCTTGGACAAGGTAGGATTTAAGCTGAAACATGCAGGAAGCTGTGGAAGCCAAGAGGCAGATACAATGAAGGAGAGAATTTCAAGCATGAGGAACGGTGAGTGAAAATGTATGGGGCTGAGAGATGAAGTAGTTTGCTCCAGGAACAGAAAGCAGGCCAGAACGCATTTTAAATTCTTTGGAGGAGGGTAAGGTATAAAACAGCAAGTCAAGAGGCATTTATTAAGTGCTGACTGTGGATCAGACACTGTACTAAGAGCTGGGGATGGAAATATAACCAGAAAACAAGACAGTTCCTTGTGTCCTCTAGGAGACAACCTTCTAATTGGGGAAGACAACACATAAAAGTTACCCAAAAGGAGGGCATGATAGAGAAAGTCTGGAGAGTCAGGGAAGAAGGAAGACGTGGCCAGGCTGAACATTCTCCTTAAAATGAAGTTCCTAGGAAGAACTGGACAATCTAAAAGGAAAGGACCACAGGGTCAGAGAGTACTTCTGGTGCAAGAAATCCAGAGGTGGAGTGAACTTCCATGGTAAGAAGACTTCTGTGGCATGAAAAAAAAGGTCAGAGAAGAGAGTCAGGAGTGGAGCCTCAGAAAGATTGAAAAGGTAGGAAAGGGTCAGATTATTTATGGCTTTCAATTAATCAAAAAACATTTATTAAGAGTCTACTGTGTGCTAAGCACTGTGGCCTTAGGGATACTATAAGAGGCAAAAATACAGCTCCTGCCCTCAAGGAGGGCAATCTAATGAGAGAGACAAAATGCAAAGAAATATATAAAAGCAAGAAAGGTATAGGATAAACAGAACAGGGGGGAAAGTGTTAGAATTAAGAGGGGTCAAGAAAGACTTTCTGTAACACATAGGATTTTAGATGTGCCTTAAAGAAGGGAAGTCAATATGTGGAATTGAGGAGGAATAACATTCCAGGAATGGGGGACAGCCAGAGAAAGTACCCGGAGCCTTGCTGCTTAAGGAACAGTCAGGAGGCTAGTGCTGATAGATGGAAGAGTATGTACTGGGGATTAAAATATAAAGGTAGGAGGGGAATAGGTTATGAAGGGTTTTTTACGCCAAATGGAGAATTCTATATTTGATCCTGAAAGTGATACGGAGCCAAAGAAGTTTGTTGAGTAGGGCAGTGACATAGTTAGACCTAAGCTTTAGGAAAATCACTTTGGTGGATACAATAGCTCAATGGAGGATTTTATCTTTGATTATGGAGGTGATAGGGAGGCATGGTAGTTTATTTAACAGCAACCATCAAAACTATTTGGTCCTGTTTAACAAAAACAGGAAAAGAAATCCTTAGATTAGACCAGATAAGCAAAAAGCATGAGAGTCATTCCCCAAAAGATAAGTAGGACCTAAATTAGGTTTTCAGAAGAAATAAATGACCACAGGAAAACATGCTTCAAATCACTAATGACAAGAAAAATACAAATTAAAATAACTAGGGTTTCACCTCACACTATGCCAAATAGCAAAGGTGACAAAAGAGGAGAAAAGTCAGTGTTGGAAGGACTGTGAGAAAATACAGATACTGGTGGAGCTAGGAAGTGATCTGGATATAAATGTAATTCTACAAGAAAACTGACTGGACTGTTTGTATTCTTTGACTCAGGAAATTCAACATGAGGGTGACAGCCAAAGGAAATCAAAGACCTCTGTCCAATGTATTCTAAATACAAAAGTCTAATATATTCCAAAACATTCATATCAACATTGCTATGGTGGTAGCAAAACACCAGAAAAAAATTATATATTGTTGTTCAGTTGTTCCAACGCTCTGTGATTCTGTTTAGAGTTTTCTTGGCAAAGAATGGTTTGTCATTTCCTTCTCCAGTTCATTTGACATATGAGGAAACTGAGACAAACAGGATTAAGCGACTTGCTCAGGGTGACACAGCTATTAAATGTCTAATGCCAGATTTGAACTCAGAAACACTCATCTAACTGAAGCCAAGCCCATCACTCTACTGCCCTACCTAGCTGCCCACTATGTAACTATAATGATATACTATTATACAGTACGAAATGAGGAATAGAGGAAAACATGGGAAGATTTATATAGACCAATGCGGAACAAAATAAATAGAGCAAAATGAACAATCTACATAACCACAGCAATGTAAATGAAAAGATGACTAAAATGAAGTAAAACTCCAAGTAACAGAAAACCAGTGAAATTACCAAGTAAAAGATAAGGAAACAGGCCTTCTCTTGGCAGACAGCCAGAGCACTACCAGGAGAGAGTATTGTATAACTATCAGATGTGGTCACTGTACTGAATAATTTTGCTTAATTGTTTTCCTTTGTCACAAGGTGAGATTCAATGTAGAGTGGTTATGTGAAATAATTATGATGTAAAGACATCAAAGGGGGCAGCGAGGTGGTACAATGAGTAGAGAACCGGCTCTGGAGTCAGGAAGACTTAAGTTCCAATCCGGCCTCAGACATTTGACACACTAACTAGCCATGTGACTTTGGGCAAGTCACTTAACCCCAACTGCCCTCCAAAAAGCAAAAACAAAAAAAAAAACAAAAACAAACAAAAAAAAAGATATCAAAGAACAAAAAGTTGCTTTTTTTAAAGACTGATTATCAAAGTCAGTGTCTTCGCTTTCACTTATGTTCTATTTTGTCAACGTCAAAGACTTGCTTAAACAGGTCGCATTAAAGCTTTTCTAACTGTTCTGTCACTTCCTTTATCCTTTCTTCTAATTTGACCTCTCAAATTAGTCTATAATCTAACTATACACAGACAAGTAATTCTGAAATGACTCCTATCCACATCAAAAATCAGGTACTTCCTGTCACTAAAGATATATTTCATTTTGTGTGATGTTGTTGGGTGTTTATCATGACTGGCACCAAAAAACTGTTCCGGGAAAAATTATTCATAAGACATGAGGCTACGTACAAGGCTCTGGCCTCTTTAATTTCTTAATTCCATTTTTTTTTCTGCTTTTCAGTCCTGTGGCAACCAAAGATTAAGGATGATATTGAATTGGTTGAGAATACCTTATCAGATTCTTTATAAAATTTCTCTACTTCTTCACCCTCCACAACAAATATTGGCACATAAGCAATGATTATCTTTACAGAAGTCTTTTTGCGTATACTCATCATAAGCACTGAAAGACGAGACGGCCAAAACATCCCATGAAATCAATTTATTGTGCTGTTATATATATCATGAAACCACTCTTTCATTTCTCTCTGTAAAAACTTGTAAGCCATTCTTCAAATTTACTGAAACTCTCCATTTCTTCTGGTTTCACTGATGGCAAGAATGCCTTTACTGATAAGGTTCAGTTCTTATAAAAGCATATCAGTTTGTTGGTCTTTTGACAAGGATCTCATATTCAGAGCATCAAAAATTATATCTACATACAGTCTAAATTATATGAATCCAGGAACCTTCTGCTTCTTTCCACCATCATCAATGCAGATTTAGAAGGGAGTAGCACAAGACTGGGGGTCATTCTATACTTTTAAAAAACAGTTTTGCGGGTTGCCATGGCCATATTTCTTGGGTTGCTTTGCCCTATTTAACTAGGAAACAACCTTGGACAGCTGGTACATTCTTGCCAAAACTGTACTTGAAGTCTTCCCAGTTCAACTGGCATAACCTTTGGGAAACCAGGCTGACCTTCACACAAGAAAGAAGTGCCAGTCTCAGTTTCCTCACCCGTCAAGTGTGAATAACAACAGTACCTACCTCCCAGGGTTGTTGGGAATGATCAAATGAGATAATATAATACAGAACAAGAGTTTTCAAGCCTTAAAGCACTACATGAATGCTAACTATTAATACTATTATCATTATTATAGAGCATCTGTTGAGGAGAAATGCTACAGTGACTAGATTATTCAGTGATCCTTTCAACCATTTAAATCTGGTCATCTGATCATACAGAAGTCTGTGTTTGACAAGCTAAATAACCATAATCAAATTATGTCTACTTGAAAATTTATGCTAAAGTTTAGAGTTTATAAGGCGCTTACCACACATTAACATTATCTACATTTTATTTTACTTTTATCTATTTTGTTAAATATTTCACAATTAAATTTTAATCTGGTTCAGGCAGCACTTGTTAGACACTTTTGGCATCTCTGAGTTAGAACAAGATTATATTAATGGGCAAAATAGTACATGGCTAGAATCCCTACAGCCCTTACCTCAAACTATTAAATACTGGATAAGAAAAAGACTGATTAGGCATGAACACACTCAAAAAAACCCAAAGATTCTAAGGTGGAGATAAAGGAAATCTGGTAATAAAACTAAAATAAAAGATTGTTGTCTACTTTCTACTTCCTTTTAAACTGATTTTCACAAGACTTTAATGGGAAATTGAATGTATTTACTATAAGAAAAGGGTTATCTTTTGTGGGCAGGAATAGAGAAGGTAGAGATGACTAAAATAGAAAGAGTAAATAAAGGATGGGTCCCCCCAAAATCGAAAAAGTTGAATAAAATTCTCTTAGGTAATTTTCTACACTGCTGGGTATGTGCATGTAGTAGTACTTAAAAACCAGTGTATAAGTACGTAATGTTAAAAATATTTACATTTTTAATACTTACACAGAGGCACAGAGCACATCTTGTGAAAGGTCTTAATAGGGATAATGCCAAAATTTTCACTGATAGGCACTTGAAGTGTGAAAGTGTCTGTGATCAATGACCTAAGAAACTACTAATCTACTTTATAAGATTAACTATCACCCATCCTGTAAAAGGCTTCACAAGTATAATACACAATATAAATTCAGTGGTCCCTCTCAACCATTTAAATCTGCTCGTTTGACCATTCAGAAATTTCTTTGATAAGCTAAATTACCATAATCTAATTATGTCCACTTGAAAATTTATAGTGAACATTAAAGTTTCTAAGGCACTTACCACACAACATATCCACTGCATGTCAGAACAACCTTGTGAAAGAGTTGCTACATGTATTATTATCTCCATTTTATAGATAAGGAAACTAAACCTCGTCTACAGTTACAGAGGTAGATAGAAACCTTTGTATCTGGTACCATGTGTATAGCCCAACTTGAATGCTGTAGATATTTAGTGAGTGAAAACATGCTGAATCAACAGACCCCCACAGGAAACAGCTCCAGAACAAAAATATAAAATCACTTAGTCAAAACACAAATATAAGGAAAGGAACATTTGTACTCCCCTCCCCTCCTACCGGCTCACCTGACATAGTCAAAAATGGTGAGATATTAACACTCAATAAGTAAAGTTATCAAAGAAAAGAAAGGAGGTCAACAGCGTCAAAAAGCTACACAGATGTCAAGGAGGAAGAAAACTGAGAAATAATCACCAGATTTGGCATTTAAAAGCTTTCACAGAGAAGTTTCAATAGTAAGATTTTCAAAAGATTGAAAGTTATTGGGAAATGAGTGGGTGGTAAGGAAGTGAATGTAAATGTAAATGACTCTTTCTAGGAGTTAGTGACCTTAGAGAGAGAGGTTTAGAAAACATTTTTTTGACAACAGCACAGTTAAATGAACAGTGCATTCATTATTATCAGTTTATAGAAGTGGAAACTGAGGCTTATAAAGATTAGACTTCCTGTCCAGGATCACAGAGCTCATAAGCAGCAGGGCTGGGAAATGAATCCAATTCATCTGATTTACTCTACATATCCGATTTATTTGCAAAGTTCTGCTTTTCTCCCCATTTGGAGTATTTCTTTCACCCAACCCCACTCCTCTATTACCACTAGAACCCCCACTTTTCAGGTCTATATCTCTTTTCATCTAGAGTCTAGACTATATGTGAAGGATTCGTCTCGTTTGAACCTTGGTGATTCACAGCAGTAGCACTTTAGGTGCTGGGGCACGTGAGCCTTTGGGCATTGAGCCAATCAGGTGCCAAGTTTAACTGTATCTATGGAAACTGTTGAGAGGGCAAGTGAGAAGAAAACATATGAAGAAAAATATGTATGAAGAGAGAAAATTAAGATGAAGAAGAAAAAATGAGCATTTTTGTTTCTTGAGAGAATTAGCAGCAGTAGCAGCAGCAGGCTTAAGCCCCTTTTAAGTAGCTGTTATAAAAGTACCTCCTGTCTGTGAAAGCGAATTGAGATGGTGGTTCTGGTAATGTGTGTAAACACTGACATTGTCCTGTTAAGCTTTGTTTTCCCAGAGACAGAAGTTGGGGGCAGAAGCCCCTGGAGCCTGCTGTGCCTGGGCTCAGGCAGGAGCAGGGAGAGCTTGGAGTGGAGCAGTCCCTTCCTCCATGAGCTGAGACATAGAACAGGAGCCGAGAGTTGCCTACATGTAAACCCAGGCAGAAGCCAAGAGCATTGGACCCCTGCAGGAGAAATCCCCAAGCTCAGAAATCAGCACCAAGTAGAGATGAAAACTGCACCAAGGCAGGAGCAGTGGGAGTGCCTTCCTGCCATGTCCCCCAGGGTTGGGTTGAAACTCAGGAAGTGGAGTTGTCTACGGTGGGAGGGAGGAAGTGTCATGACCCCCAGGAACCCAGCTGTTGACTGTGTCACCCAGCCTCCCCTTGGGACTTGGAAGTGGGGGCTGGAGCAGTGTTAAGACTTAAGATTCTTTGGCTCATTAGAGCATGTGTATACCTGAGAGTGCCAGGTGGGCACCTGCAACAGCAGTATGCAGAGAAGGACACACCCGGCAAGAGTACTTTACTTGAACACTGTTTAGATTGAGGGGGTTTATAACCTATAGTGTTCTCTGCTACCCCCGGGGGATGTGTTATGTTAAAGGTAGACCCTGACCCAGGATCCCCTGGTTGTACAAACAAGTATTTGGGGACAGTATGTTATATACTGAATACAATGATATATGCTGTATGCCATATTACATACTGAGTGTTATGCTATATACCGAATGATATGTTTTGTTTAAAGCTATGTGGCCCCCTGGTAATAAGCTGTTATGCTGTTATGAATGTAATGCTTTATTTTCATGAATAAGGTTTACTTTTGAATAGAATGCTTATTTTACCTTTCAACTAGACCCTTAAAATATAACATCAGCAGCCCTCGAGTGTGCTGATTGGCATTACACTTTTCTAGTCTGTCTCTTTCCTATTTAACCCTCTGAACTGTTACCTAAACAATCTTCTCTGAGATCTGCTACTGTCATGTCACTCCTCTATTCAAAGACCTTTTATTGGTCCCCCTTTACCTACCTACTGGAGAGGTATCATATTATAGCGAAATGTGTGCAGGCTGAAGGAACTAGCATTACCATGGAGGGAGGTGGCCCAGTAGATGGAGCACATGGCCTGCAGTCAGGAAGATCTGAGTTCAAATCCAGCCTCAAACACTCACTAGCTGTATGGTCCTGGGAAACTTACTTAAATCTCTATTTGCTTTAATCCACTGCAGAAGGAAAGGGCAAACCACTCCAAGAAAACAAGGACACTAAAAACCAAACATGATTCCAAGGAAGATAGTGTTGCCACTAAAGAAATAGAGCATATATTGATTAAGTAGGACAGAAAACTCTATATACACAATCAAAAGCAAGCTTGCTCAAGCAGCACATAGTGCAATGCCTGGCACAAAGTAAATGCTTGCTAACATGACTTGACTACAGTGAAATGATTTTAAATGTTTATACAAGAGTCTTTACTTCGTCATATTTTTTAGAAATGATGAAGAAAAATGTCATCTTAAGATTAGTGGACAATATTTGTTTGAACATATTCTCTCACTAGACTATTGCCAAATGATTGGACATATTTTTCTCTATCCAAATTCATGTCCAACAAAATGGATACTCCATTGACACTGGTCAAGACATATTCATAACCACACATGACATTTGTTTTTGATAATGATCAATTGCAATGATAATAACACTGAGTAGGAGAGGTCAGAACAACAGCAAGAAATCAGGAATGAGCAGTGTCACCAAATCTAAGGGAGAACAAAGTGGTTACTTAGAAGAATTGCCATCTTATTCTGCCAGTTTCCCTTTACAAGCAAACTAAGTTGAAAAAATAAAAAAGTCTGATATTATAAAAATGTTTGGGCTTAAAAAAAAAAAGTTTACCTTAAAAGCTTCTTTGTCCTTTTCTTTGCAGAATCTTCCGGAGTACTAGGAGTCTTATCTGTCTCTTTCTTAGGGGTATGCAAAAGGACCTGTGCAGATTTTATCCAGTCACTTGCAAGTCTTCCTTTGTCTTGTTCTAAATTTAATTCATAATTCAAGTGGTATTTGTGAACAACTCCTAAATTGGTGGGTAATATATTCTTTATGTCTTCCTGTTTTTCAACATCTGAGGAATATTCCAAAATTTCAGTGGAAGTCATCTAGAGAAATGAAAAGAAATGCAACTGAATCAACAGTTTTATATGCATGTATACATACATACATACATACATACATACATACGTACATGCATGCATGCCTACAGCTATTGTTCCAGATCTCAAGAAATAGCACTAAAAATTCTATACCTTTACTAACAACCACTATTCAGAAGCAAAAAAGGCAATCAGATTTCACAAGGAGTACTACAGCATCACCAGGATGCAAAGTAAACAGCTCCATTGCCATCAAATTACACTAGATCTATGTTAATCCAATATTCGATAAATTAAAAGACACACATTATTAAAAAAGACACACAGAAAAGGACTGGGGGAATGACTGTTGTAGTTCTTCAGTCATGTCTGACTCTTGATAATCCTGCAGACTATATAATGTCAATACTGTCCATGAGGATGTCTTGGTAAAGATAATGGAGTGGTTTGCCATTTCCTTCTCCAATGGATTAAGGCAAACAGAGATTAAGTAACTTGCCCAGGGTCACACAGCCTGTGAGCGTCTGCAGCTAGATTTGAACTCAGATCTTCCTGACTCCAGGCCTAGTGCTCCATCCACTGGGCCACCTCCCTCTCCAAGAGGTGGGAATGCTAGAGTATTCTGAGTTTATCTTGGTATATGGTGTGAGATGTTGATCAAATCCAAATGTCTGCCAGATTGCTTTCGAGTTTCCCAGAAGTTTTTGTCAAATACTGAACCCTTTTCCCAATACCTGGTCTTTGGGTTTGCTGAATACTAGAAAAGCATTTTCTAATTGTATGCTTCACATGAGTTCATAACTGACTTAACAAACTGGTACCTAAGAGGGTGAGACTACTTTATGTTTAGAGTATAATGAACATTCACTCATCAGTTGGGTTACAAAGAACAAAATAAAAAGTAACTCCTGGCTTCAAAGAGCTTACATTCATAAATGGAACTACTGAAGAAATGGTTTCAATGAAAAAAGAAGTCACAGGGAAGATATAATTATCATCAAATATTTGAAAGACTATCAATATACATCTGGGATTAAAATATTTTATTGTGAAAAGTTTCAATTATTAACTGTTTGCACTCCGAACCATTCTGGACATTGGCTACCAGCTACTCCACGCTACCTTGCAGCGAAAACGTGCATTTACAGACCCTCGTATTATTTAGTATAATTTTGGAACCAAGTAACGTATTATAATGATATTGGACTTATATGAATTGGGTGACATCGAGGAATGTATATTTGCAAAAAAAACAATATTTTATTGTTTATAATTTTGTACAGTATGATAAGTTTTGAAACACTCCCCAATATGCA